>JASGCC010000543.1:0-80735 GCA_030067915.1 Hydractinia echinata | reverse complement strand
CATTTTTCTCTTAGAAATTCCGCATCAGTTCCCCGAAAGATGATTTAACATTAGTAAAATCCGTTACGCTCAATCCACACACGTGACCCTACGGGGCATAAACGTACTGTCTCATATCATGACATTCTCGTTAAAAAACTTGAGAAAAGAAGTCCCTTGCGGTATAGCATTTTTCTAAGGGAACTACCAAATTGGAATCCTGCAATAATAGAAATTAGCTGGAACTCGTCATTTTCTGTCTCGCTCTGCTGCCGGTCTTAAAACAACAGCGTGGTTCTTTTAATTTTCAAATGTGTTTCGTTCCACACATTTGCCATTACAGATCATATGGATTGCTGCCCCAGTGCAAAGAGTGAGAGTGACTTCTAATGATATACTATGGAAGGGTCTCTCTTAAAGTGAATGATTTTTCTTGAACGTTAATTTGCTAGATTTCTGGGACCGCAAGTAAGGAAGTAAGCCAGAAAAGTGTAATTTAAAGGTATTTTTTAATCAGAAACAAAAATACGATGGAAGTTAACTTCAAAACAAACGGAAAGAAAAAAGTTTGGAAAAAAAAAATTTTGGTCCCAAAAATCTCGTGTAAAGCGAACGAAATAGTAAGGGTGAAAAATGTTCCGATTTGTGTTTTTTGGGACCTCGCTTAGATTAGTTTTTTTGAAGTCGCGTACCCATAAAACTATCAAAAAGAACAACTTTTTTTTCTGGGACCGGCAGTGGTCCCAGAAAACTTTTCGGTCCCAGAAAAGCAGCTTGTAAGTGAGAAACGGTACCAGTAAACTACCAAATGTACTTACTTACTTACTTACTTACTTACTTACTTACTTACTTACTTACTTACTTACTTACTTATTATTATGGTCCCTCGTGTTCATTCCTTGAGAGTTGAGCAGGGGGTTTGCGCGAATGTAATGGAGGACTCATTTATGGTACAGAATGACAAGAAGAACGTCTTTTCGAGTCAGAAAGCAATTTTTAATCATGATTGGTTATTTTGTTGAAGTAATTCTTACTTGAAGGCTACTTAATGAACATGAGGTACAAACGCTATTTTGTGCAATACATTACCGTAGATGCTAAAATGCTGATTTCCCACGACTTGTTAGTGAATTCCCTTGAATTTTTGCACCATTACACTCAATTCCACCCAAGACACAAAATATAACTTACAAAAATCTTTTTTTTTTCGCGCCTGAATGCCGAGTCACAAACATGTCCCATTACTCTATCAGCATGACCAAATTGGAGTCGTTTTTCATATCGAAACTGCTCATACTATGAAAAGAAAAACTTGCATGATAGATGAATAAAAATGCTTTTGTTTTAAAGTAACACAAGTGGGTGACATCTCCTCAAAATTTTAGGAATAAATAATGCCGCCTTCATAGCGTAATTTGCAATAGTTTTGGGTGTATTTTTTTGCAATAAAACGAGAGTAAGGGAGCAAATGAAAAACTTTATTGGTGCGCATGCGAAATTCTTTCAGAAAAAAATTGGAATTGATATGGATAGATTTTTTTGGGAGGAACATAATTATGTCAGTCATATAACATTAATCACGCGGGGTAACACTTTAATTGTGAATTTTAATCTGGGGAATAGGTAGCGCATGAGGGACAGTGCGCCATTTACTCACTGAACATGCGGGACATATTATTAGGATATATTTTTTGTGTTTCTGTTTTAGGATCGGAATTTATTTTAAACCGATGTTTTGGGACATAAATAAGGTACACAAAAATAATTTATTTAAACAAAAATTAATTTGTATTGATGCATAATACGTAGAATTCTTCTTAAGTTAACTCAGCACATGAGGGACAATTCATGGATATTTTTCAAGATGTTAAAATGTTATATCACGCCGTCATTGGGCAAATTTACTTTACAGAGTAGGAAAATTGAACTTTTAACTACCATAAATAAAATTTTCGTCATTGCTCACCCCTGTTGACATTTTCACCTGTGAATGGTTCTTCACGATTGGACATCCGAGCATGAAAGGCGGAATTTGATCAGTACGTATAATGATGAAATTTTGAAGGTACTAAATTGTAAATTGGTTGCATATTGCTGGACAGCGAACATGATTATATCACGATCGCAAAAACTGCAAAGCACAAACGCAAACCCACTAATAATCTCAAGTTTTAAGCATAACGCTAGAAAAAATGATCCCATAAAGTTTAAATTTTATACTTGACTTAAAGACGCATATCAGGGCGTCTGTTGTTGAGGTTTTATTTGATGCCGTTTATTTCAAGATTAACATTTTGTTTTTTTACTAATAATTACAGCAAATTTCAGCTCCGTTGCTGCTAAATTCATTAAATTGGTTATTCAATAAAGAATGTGTATGAACGTCCCATTTTATTAGGATTGTTTATTGACAGGGAAGATTTTCCAAATTTAATTTTGAAGAAGGGAAACATTATTCTGATGGGCGTTTACTCAAACCGTTACGTTATCATATGCGAGCGATCATCTTTGAGACATTCCTTTCAAGATATGGCTCAATTGCAAATAACGTAATTCTAAATAAGTTTCTTTTATATTCGAATTATTTACGCTCCATAAGTAAAAATCGCAGAAGGAGGTCAAATTATAGTGCATATCCTTATTGCGTTTTTTTCTTTCGATTAGGTATAAATAGAATAACAACGAAAGTATAAACAAGAAAAGAAGAATTAGCAATGCCGCAATTAAAACTCATCTCTATAATAATAGCCGTATTCTGTTCAAAATGGTTGCGCGCAGCATTTTTCGAAAAATTATCGCGGGGCCCGATTTTTACGGTCCTCCGTTTTTCGGTTGGACGCAGCATAATTTCGGAATAATTTCGGAATCACGCCAGAACCGGATAAACAACGGAAACATGCTACGGAGGCCATTTTAGTTTGGAGGTGATGTTGTCCGGTTCGTAAGTCTCCTTTTGACCTTTTTCTCTTCTAAATACTTTGCATCTATAGGAATATTTATTTTGATGTTTTTACATGTTAAGATTAACATATCGTCACGTTTTCTAGCAATGTATAAATCTTAAACAAACCAATTTTCAGATTTTAGCTAGGAACATACATTTCCGGGCAGCATTCTGCTAGCTGGAAGCTATAGCTAGCTAGCTATAGCTAGCCTTATTTATTCCCATTCTTTTGATGTTTTTATTCAGTTTGGCATATCAATATTTATTTTTATGCTTCGGTTGTGGCTAGCTCTTTATAGCTATTTCTGGCTAAAAAGTGAAAGTAGCCAAATGCAGTTTTTAGCTAGCTACAACAAAATTCTTATGCTAAATGCAGTTAGGTAGCTACACCTTTTATTACTATCATGAAAACTTATTCTGCAAAATTAAATGGCGGAGTGATATTTTTAACTGGACGGGGTAACGACAAGCTGTTTCTGTATTTTTATTTAAACCGAAGTTGCGATAAATTTGTTTTGGAAAATGGTATTATGCCTATATGCCCGTTCAACTCTGTTCAATTCTGTTTAACTGTACTAACCGCTCAGCCATGTGTTAACAATGGACTGTTACTTGTGTTTTTATTTAAACAGAGGCTGCAATGAGGTGTTTTACAAAAGGGTATTATCCCTACCCGCATGTGCAACTCCGTTTAACTGTACTTAGCGCTAAGCCTGGTGTCACGATTAATCTTTTAACTTTCACAAAATTTTATTCCGCAAAATAAAATAATAGTGACCGGTTGTTTTTGCTATGACGGGGTAACAACGGTTTTTAAACTCTGTTTTTATTTCAGCTATCGTTGCGGGAAAGTTATTTTTTGAAAAATATGTTACAGTCGCAACACACTATAATGGTGTATGCGCTTCACTTGATTTGCGACATCTGTGTATCTGTACTAAAGCGATCCATCTGATCGTGTGGCACAGTTTACAACTCTTATTATTATATACCTGTCAACTCATTTTATATACAATAAATCTAAATGTTCCGTACAACCGTGCAACAACTGACGCGATATTCCACGCTTGTTTTGGTATTTTCAATTTGCAATGCAATGACTTCTGTAAAATGCAATGACTTCCGTAAACAAAAACGAAATCGAGATATCGTTACTCTCTTTCATGCCTTCTATTTGGTAAAAATGCAATAGAAAAATAAAAAATGTCTCACAAAAAAAGAGATGTTAGGTATATAATAAAGCATATATTGCATGCCTGTTCGTCGAATATCAGATTTGTCCACTCTTGGTGAGGCAATATTCCACTCGGCTGGGCCTCGTGGAATATTGCTCACCTCGAGTGGATAAATCTTGATATTCAACGAACGGTCCTGCAATATCTGCTTATTGTTCAACGCCGGGTCACACCTTAACTTGTGGCTTACGCCGGCGTTTCGACGCCGGGTTTCCCGGCTAGTCTCTTTAATAATAGCCGTATTCCGTCTGTCTGTTTCTGCGCGAGAAAAACGTCGTGTTGCGGAAACACGAAGTGCGATATATAAAGGACGGGCGACCCCGTGGATTTTTCCACGGGTTTACGACTAGTCTCTATTATAATAGCCGTGTACGTCTGTCCGTCACGCAAAATAGCTACTAATATTCCTTTGATCTCTCCGCGATTTTTAAAAACCAGGGGTTGTTTAATCGAAAATCTTATTATTGATTAAAATATATTCGAGAAATTAATTTATTTTCTTAAATAATTTAATTATTTTAATTTACTAATCTTAATTAAATAAATAAATTAGGTGATTGAAATGAACGCATTATTTAAATACGCTATTTTTAATAATAATTAACCCGTGATCTCAATTGCCAATTCCGCTCGGGAGCCACAGAAAACAAGTGGGACAGTTTTATTACTTTTTTTTTTAACGCTTGCACGTAGTATACCAATTGAAACGTCCAATTCTTTGAAACACCAATCCAAGATTTTCGCGGCCTGACGATGCCAACGAAGGAACATGATGACGAAGGCCATTTAGGTTTTAAAAGTGGTCGTGGCCAGTGCTGGGTTTAAAGGTCTGTTTGACCTTTTTTGTCTTCTAAAAGCTTTTTATTTTGTAATATTTCTATATATATATATATCTATATGTTCTTACATGTTAAAATAAATATATGGTCACATTTTTTAGCCATGTACAAATCTTAAACGCATCAGTTTTTGGATTTTTGGCTAGGAACGAAGATTTTTTAAGATCATTCTACAGCCAGCTAGCTATAGCTACCCTCACTTATTACTATTCAGTGTGGTATAACAGCTTTTTAACCTAGCCAATATTATTTATTTTTATGTCGAAGTTGTGTTTATCTAGCTCTCCTTGGCTACCTCTGGATAAAAAGTGAAAGAAGCCACATGCATTGTTTGGCTGCAACACAATTCTTAATTCTTATGCTAAATAAATGCAGTTCGGCAGCTACCACCTTTATTACTGTTATGAAAACTTATGCTGCAAAATAAAATTGCTTAGTAATTTTTTGACTGAACAGGATAACGGCAGGCGGTTTCCTGACTTTTTTTAACCAAAGTCGCGATAAAGTTTTTTTAAAAATGGTGTTACGCCTATATACTCATATGCGACACGGTTTACCTGTACTAAGGTAAACAATGTCGCGCTGCCTGGAGTAACATTCATTTGTGAACTTTCAGTAACATTTGTATACCTGTACTAAAGTGCACCACCTGAATGTGTGGCACAGTACGGTTCTTATTAATTGTGCCACAGAGTTTGTGGCTTACCCCGGCGTGCGACCCTGGATCCCCAGGCTAGTTTTATAAATACGTCTTAAAAGGATTGAGAAAAAAAGTGATAAGAAAGACGTAAGAAAACCGGGCATAAAAAAGACGTCGTGTATTTATTGTTCGGTGATATTTAAGATAATTTTAAAAAATCCAAACCAAGTTTTCGCCAAAAAAATTGCGATTATCTCAAAATAAAATACTGTTAGCCTTAAAAATGTACCAAAATTTGTCTTCAACAACAAAATCGAATCGCTTCACCAAACCTAATTGCGTTATATTGCATTATTCTCAACATAATAAGGGATAATAAGGATTTCACATATTATTGAAAACGAAACTTCTTCAATGATTTTCGTAAGATTGGAAGACGTGGGTTCATAAAAAAGTTTAAAATTCAAGAAAGATTCCAATGTAGAATAACTAGTTTGTTTTTTTCGCTAAGAATTCAAAATTTGAAACGACGAAATTTCATGATACCACTCCTTTAAAGAGACTAGAAACAAAGCAAACTCGTTCTCAACGCATTTTTTTCTGTTTATGAAATGTGAGATGTGTTGACTAGATTTTAATTCATGTGATAACCTAAGTGGTTTTAAACATGATTGAAGCCTAAACAAAAAATAAATCCTAGGAAAACACGTATGCGTAAATAGTCTTTAATGTTTCTGGTGATATTTTTTTCTCTCGGTTCTAACTTTTATAAGTAGCCTTCTTATTCCAATCTTCTTATACAATTCTGCTAAACAGGATCTTTTACAGATTTTAAGAACTATTTCTAAAGAAATATTCTTCCTTGCTTTGATTAGATCTTTAAATTCCCGACGAATTAACGCATTCTCTTCATCCGAATATACAAGCCTTTTACACACATCATCATCATCATCTTCGCTTGAGGTGTCTGGAACAACATTACTATCATCAACATTTTTATCTTCCTCCATAATGCCAGATTTTTCAACATTTTTTCTCTTCAGGTAACGGATCTAAAATAATATGTAAAAACATCTCTATAACTTTTTGGAATCAAACTAGCGATATAACAAGGAATATTGTAGATAAGACAGCATTACTCATAAAATAACAAACAAAATCCTGATCTTAAGTTCAATTTTGAAAACGTGCTTAAATAAATGAGGCAAATCTTATAAAAGTAGACTTTTAATTTACCTTATCTACCAATTGCTTTTCTGTAAAATCCTGTAGCTCTGGACAAACAGCCATCTTTTCTCGAATAATATCGATAGCAATAACTTCCCCAGGGAAGATGTCTAGAAGTCTTTCATCCGAACACTCGTTCTTTTTGTTAAAATTGGTCCGTATGATTCCTTGTACTTTCGCACTAGTTTGTGCTACAGATTTCTTCTTTTCCTGCAGATAGTAGTCACTCTCTGCGGTTCTTACGTCGTGGTTCATCAAGTTAGCCAGGTCTTTTTTTAGTCCTGGCTCATTTTCATGTACAGCAGTTGTTGTCAATTTCCTAATGATAGTGGCATTTAGCTTTTTACTCATGTCGAAGCCAGCTGATTTCCAAAAGTTATTCATTTGAGTGCTGATCATAGAAGGTGCCATTTTTTTTCCGGACCAGCTAGGGAAAACTGGATCTTTATCTTCAAAGGTAATGTCTTCCACTCTATTTCGAATGTGTTCAACAAAATTCATCAGATGGTTCATCAAGGAAGAATCAATTGCCAGCATAGCTGGACCAGACGTTGCCGCCGTTTTGTGATCTTTCACAGCGATTATGTAACTACCATTTTTCTGTTTTTCAGCAGAGCGGTATTCTGCCATTGTCATATTACTGATACAACCAGATCTTGACGCATTATTCAAAACAGCGTAAGTAATTAAATAATCGCGAGCTAAAACAGAATTCTTTTCTAGATGGACACTTATCGCGACATTTGAACCAGTCAATGGTTTTTAATGCTCCTTCTTTTGTCTGACTCATCTAGCTGGCAAATCTCTTCGGGTGTTGGAGATTAGCAAGTAATTCCAATTGCTTCTCGTTTTTAGCTATCTTAATTTTTTTGTTGTAGTTCTGACTCCATCGATTTACAATGCTTTTCATCTTATTAATTTCGATTGGTGTAACTTTGACGTACTCCGGAGCGGTAATAATGACAAACTCGTAGAATAGCTTGACTGAGCCGAGGTATGTCTTAATAGTACCAGGTTTTCTTCCCTTATCTTCAAACCAGGTGATCCATTGATTTAAGTCCGGCCTCGAAAATAGCTTTGCGTAATTTTGTCCGGATGAGTCGAGGAAGTGGAGAATGCTCATGATGACATTTTTGTGTTGGTTTGCGTCTCTAATCTTTTTGAATCCCCCGTCACACGACATAAGCCATTCTTGAAACAAAGCCAAAAATTGTTCTTCCATTTTGAAAATAACGATAACTTTGTCATCAAGGTCTTCGTAATCGCAATCCTCCTCAAGACAAGAATCCACATCTGACTCAACAGTTACGGCAACGTCATTTTCCATTGTTCCTACTCTTCTAAAATCACGAAAGAAATGAAAATTAGGATGCGTCAATGAATTTTATGACTTAAAACAACAAAATACGTTAAACTGCAGAAGGTTTCGCAGTTGCTATACCCAAGAAATCATGAAAGTAAAAGTAAAAAATAAACGATACATAGTCAAAATAGTTATACAGAGTCAGTACTAGTTTACGATTAAGTTATGACAAAAAACCCACCTCTCGTTGTATTCTACCATCATATCGCTTAGATCATCACAACTACTCTGCACTGGCGGATATATATCTTCGCCCCCTTCTTGTCCTACGTTTTGTTCAGAGAGGTCTGTTGGTAGAGGTTGTGGTTTTGAAGAGTGAACTTCCTGTGCTTGTGACAGATGATATTTGTACATAACCCCACTCAGATTATGAAATTGCTTTTAAATGATTTTCCATACGAACTACCTCCTTCTGACAAAACAAAAACGGGCAACGCCTCCTTGTGCGCTTCCGTACTTTTGATTTTCGTTGATCCGGAGGTAGTTTCGGCCGCTCCACGTTTAGATTATAATTTACTCTTGCACATGAGCTTGCACCTCAGTCCATCTATGTATAGTTATGAGGTGCTCTTTCAAGTGACTTCTTTTTCTAAAAACAAGTTCATTAAGAAAATAAAGTTAGATCTAATTTGGAAAAAGGAAACTGAAGGAAACTTTTTAACTAAAATCTAAGAATAAAACAAAAGAAGCTATTCATGAAGCGTCCTCTATTCGGAAAACTTTATTTTTAAAAACTCAATTTTTACTAAAGTTTTACAAAAATATATTTAATATAATATACTATTGTTTCTTCTGTCGTATAGGAAATCAATTATAAATATTTTTGAAAATGTGCTTACGATTATTCTCGCGAACATAACAAATTCTGACATTTTCAAAACATTATTTATTAAATTTTGCGAAATTTGATCCATACACGCAAGGGACTTCCTAACTGCTCCAAAGAGTTTGCACAAAAGAAAATTTCAGTAAATATAGTCTTTCCTGGTATAATACTCCCACAAAGAATAATTCCAAAAGTGTAGAACTATATGCGCGTAAAGAAATTTCTCTGGAAGAACTCTGCATATTGTTGCCTAATGGAATTTTTAAAAACGAAAACTTACGCATTACAATCTTTTACTGGACATGTTACTTTTCGTCTTCCTTTTTTTTCAGTTGGGAGTGTTTTTTTACTAAACAAAATAAAATTAGGATATTATTGAATGAATTGATGTATAACTATAAAAAATTTAGTATTTTCTAGGATGTGCAGAGCACAAAAAGCTATAAACTAAACCAAGATTAACCCCTACCTTTTCTCTACAACTTGACATGAAGAGTTTGTAAAGCTCTAAAAAGACGCAAGTATGATAAACCATAGATTAAGAACAGTCAAAAGTATATACCTTAGTCGTAATAATTAATATGTTAATAATTAATTATGAAAAAGGGTTAGCCCTTTTTTATAATAAATTACATAAAAAACAAACGTGTTGCGTGAAAATTAAAACGTTTGAAATATTTAGTTAATTTTATTAATACAAATGTAAGGTAACCTACTCCAATCCACGTAGTCATTCTCTTAACATCTTCTTCCATGTCGTAATAAGGAGTTGTTGAATTCTACGATGGTTTGGAATATGTTATTAAATACATGTTTAGATTATTTTAAATCAATTGGTTTAGTTTCAATGCAAAAAATAACTCGCTGAAAGAGACAAATAATAGTTTTATGCGTAGTTGGAATACAATTAAGTTAAAACCTACACGGATTGCATCCTGTAAAAACTTTGTTACTTGTTTCTTTATCATTTTTGAATTCTAGACGGAATTTCAAAAATTAAATGTTTCTTTTTAAATGAAGGAATAATTCACGGTAGCTACGTATAGACTATACCATAATCAACACACCTTCAAAAAAACATTTATTTTCCTCTTGTTTATTAGGATCTAAGTATTCGTTCTCCTTTGCATCACGATTTTAAATTGTAGTGTTGGAGATATTTCCATACTAACAGAAGCACCATCTGTTACTGCCTTTGAATTATCTTTCTCTGTTGTTTTCGTCTTTAAATTCTACAAATTTGGACATTTTGCAGTTAAGTTAAATATTTACCAAATAAAGACAAACCCTCATTATAATGGCTCAGAAAATATATCAGAAGAAAATTTTAACATACCATTTCGTGTTCCTCATTATCAGCAAGGTTACCATCTTTAATTTGAATAGTTGGAAATACTTGCATACTCACACCAGAAATAATCATCTGTTACTGACTTTGCTTTATCTTTCTCTGTTGTTTTCGTCGTTAAATTCTACAGATTTGGACATTTTCAAAAGTTAATTCCCAAATCCAAACAAATAAGTAGTCAAGAATCAATGGCTCATTAAGTACATTTATGAACAAATGTTGTCATACCATTTCATTGCATTTGTTATTATCCAATGAAGTACTGGTTGCATCTTTAAGCTCAACGCCCATTTCGCCTGTGTTTTTCTTGGCTTGAATACCTAAATTATTATCAAGCAAAGGTGGATCGGAATTTCTCAACTTTGAATTGTAACTTTCACAAAATTTTGAAACATAAATTTTTGTGCTTGTTTTCTTTGAAAAGTTAATGAAACGCTACATAATTTGTTAATTCAAACTTACGTGATTTGATATGTTGTAATACTGGATCCTGAAAAAAAGAACACATATTTTCCATCATAAATGTTTTAAAATGTACCGCTATCACTAAATTTAGAAAAAAATTGATCATACTGTAGTTTTGTTCACCGCAAATTCTTTATGTAGCTCAACATATTCTTCTAAAAGTGTAGATAAAAGGGTATGCAGTAATAACAAATACATAGCATTTTCATTTGCATCAAAAGTAGGCATGGGTTTTTACCATCAGTAATTTCCGGTGATTGTATCATTAGATGTTTGACTAAATCAGACATGCTACTGTATTGAAAATCTACAGTGTCATCTTCTTCCTCCTCATTTAAACATTCAATATTTTCTTCCAACACTTTTATCGCCTCATCAGTTATATTAGTTTCTGAAAAATAGATGAAAATACCATCTTTACATAACTTTCAGTAAACAGAAACTATATATATTTATATTTTAGTTATCACACAGTGCTGAAAAAAATATTGCAATTTTTTATGTTCTCGTTGCATATTGCACGAGCCTTTAAGCAACTGAAATATATGAGAACATAAAAAGGAAAGAATTACCAGATATTTTTTTAGAGAACATGTGTGATAATTTATAATAACTCCTTCACCCTGCTATAAATATAATTTGATACGCCTATGCCATAAATGAAAACTTAAAGTATCTCTAGTGGTGAGCAAATGCTAATGACTTTCATGTGCTAATGACTATTTATCTATGTGAACAAAACATTCTTGAACCACAAACACACGTCTTGTTTATCCAAGCCAATGGATTTACCTAACAAGTTAATATTACTACAAGAGACAAAATATAAGGTTTTTCCATGCAAAACCAGTCAATCGGAATAAAAATATAATCTCTTTGCACTTTGAATAAGTGAATATGGCACTCATTTTACAGTATTTTTCAGTATCAAATTGCAAGAAAAACTAGTATATATAAATTATATTATAAATACCTTCAATAACAGCATCAGATGTTACAGTTAATGATTTGACTTTTTGTTCTTGTGTTTTATTACTTGAGGGATGCAAATGATATAAATTGTATTTCTTTTTGTAATCTTTATGCTAAAGAAATTCAAACCATTTCTTATTCAAATTGTTCATTAATTTTACAAACATAAAAAAAACATTTAAAAATAAATGATTATAGAAAAAATAAGACACCTTTCTCCACCACAGTCCAGAGGCTCCATAATTGTAAGTTATTTCTTCACCATTTTCAATATCTCTTAAGCAAAAATACACAACTTTGGCTGTTTCTCCACAACTATCTTCTGCATTACAGAATTTCCATGGCAGGAATCGTTCACAAATTTACCAAGCGAATGAGAGTGAGTAGCATCAATGCTATAAAAAAGAATATGATACATTTTTTAAACCTAACCAAGCATGATCATCAAATTTGGCAGTCAAAAACTAAGTATTTTGGCCAAAATGTGGAAAATTTTAAGCACAAAAGAACTTTTCAGTTTGTTAATTGCAAAGATTGCGCAAAAGTTCAACCCAGAAAGGTTATAACTTTGATTAGGAAAATATAAAGGAAGTGAAACTGAAAGCACAATAGTTGCTGTATTTTACTACTTGTTGATAAATTTCAATTTAAAAGGGTGTATTTCTTTATCATTACTTTCTTTGTCATTCATAAAAGGTTATCATGAATTTGAATAATTTATAAAATTGTGACTGTATTATTGTTGTAAAGTTGATTGCAGTATCTCAAGACTAACACAACTAAAGTATATATATACAACAGTAGTTAAGTATTACAAGAGTTCTTACCAAAGTCTACTTTGTTCATGCTCGAAGAAATACAAAAAATTGCCAAATCCGTCATTTTTGTATTTTTTTTGTAGATACTCTGCATTCTCTTCAGTAACTAGTTCACCACAATATTCCATGATGAAGTCACCTTTGTTAATACATCTTGTGGTGAAAACACCAAAGCCTACAAAATGTGAAACAAAATCTAAACCTTCCAACAAAAACCAAAATAACCAATTTATAAGATTCATAGAAAACTGATTGGGAATAACATTGTATACATACCTATTCTATCATTTATAAAAGATTTAACCAGATTTTCTTGGTCAATTTTCAAAGTACAATACTTTTTTGCACAGTCCTTTGGACAAATTCTGTTGCTGTTGTGATGCCTTTTTCTCTATAATGACAAGAACATATATATTATATATATATATATATATAATATTAAATGAACAATTCAGAAATGAAAATTGGTTATTTTATTTGGAAACATTGCCTACTGGGTAATATATTGCTTGTGATAATAAATCAAGTATTTTTATCCAGTTTTAAGGGATGACAAAAAATGACCTGTCTACAGAGTGGTTGTCTCATACAGATTTGATTATGTATATAACTTTACAAGAAAAAGCAATTTTAGATAGATATATAAAAGGAATATCACACGCACTTCCTTTACACACCTTTACAATTCCTTAAATTAAAATAAGATATATATATATTTTTATATATATATATATATATATATATACGTGGGAAAGAAATAAAGAAAATTTTGTATTCAATACTGCAGTTTCATGCTTTCGTAATCTTCAGTTGAATATTATGACAAATAAACCGTAAAAACGTTATAAAGTTATCAAAATACAATATTATATAACTTATATAAATATTATATAACTTATATATAACTTACTGTGACACGTTCCATCACAAACAAATGTGAAAATTGGGGATGAAGTTGTGGGTGGTCCTAGTGAAAGATGCACATTTTTAAATTTTCAATCACAACAATGTTTTACAATAAACTGTGTAAATTGCAAAGTATTTAAACAACTTTATAAATAGCTACAGGCTTTTTATAATCAAATTTAATACTGAAGTATTCTTAATATCTAATCTATTTTCAAGATTGCTCATTATTATATAATATTCTTAATAAAATTACTACATTTTTTAACTATATATTTGAAAGTTTTCTCTCTTTTTTTACCAGAGAAATCTCTAGACAAAAATGACTATAGGAAAAAGGAAATATAAAATTAACAATTGGAGAAACCAAAATTTAAAAAACCTCCCTATTTATATACTGTATATATATAAAATTTTCCAAACAATGCTGTTTCTTACCTCACTACCATCAAAACTCAATAAATTGCTCTGACTTGAAATATAAATTTATATATATTCTGACACTAGAAATAATGAAAATATTTAAGCATAATGAATCACAACTACAGTATACATAACACAAAAGAAAACCTGGTTTTCGATGACTGATATTATTTTTGTTTACTTAACTAATTGGCCATGCTTACAACTGGTGATACGAAAGCATTAGTTACAACAGCTGATAAATTTATCTTTACCATTTTTTAAAACAAACTTTATTCAGACGAAGTGGCTATTCATACGTGACCGTACTTTGACATTCTTTTCCTATTCGTTATGCGTTATTTAGACCCTGTTTACACGCATTTTTTCATGCTGGCATGAAACTCCTGCCAGCATGAGTTCATTTCAATGTCTTCTGGAAACCCTATTACTGTTCACACGTCAAAGCTGACATGAATATTCATGCAGGCATGATTTCATTCCTGTCCTTAAGACATTATTCAAATGTTATGTATGCTGCGCGGAACTGCTTTTTAAAACTGTAGCAGCTAGCTAGCTATAGCTATATATTCTAGAATGAAAAAACTTCCTAAACATAAAACTAGTACATAGCTAGCTAGATACTTTCCCAATTCAACATACATTATATTTATATAGCTATACAACATATAGCTAAATACTGTATCATATATAAATAACTTTTAAGGAAAGTTAAAAGAAACAGAGAGAACGAAGCTCAAGTTCAGCTAGCTAGCTGGCCTGCACAGATAACAAACTAAGTTTTAAAACTAACGGAATTTGTGTGCAAACATTTCAGCAACAGAAAGTATTATTGTTAGATATAGAGCTAATTAGCTAGCTAAATCAAATATAATAGCTAGATAGCTACCTTAGAAATCAGACACAACACAACACGCCATTTTGTTCTACTATATTTATTCCTACGGCCCAATTATGTGGTCTGGTCGCAAAAATGAGCACGGGGGAGCACAAACTGAACATGGGGGAAAAATGCTCCCTGATGTTCCGCAAGAACTGAACATGGGGGAGTAAAATGAACATAAGGGAACATTAAAGGTACATGAGGGACACGCGCCCGCATGTTCATTGGGAAACGTACATGGGGGAGCAAAATGAGCACGCGGGCACATCGTAAATGAACATGAGGGAAAATATAAATTGCTTACTTACTTACTTACTTACTTACTTACTTACTTACTTACTTACTTACTTACTTACTTACTTACTTACTTACTTACTTACTTACTTACTTACTTACTTACTTACTTACTTACTTACTTACTTACTTACTTACTTACTTACTTACTTACTTACTTACTTACTTACTTACTTACTTACTTACTTACTTACTTACTTACTTACTTACTTACTTACTTACACTGTTAAAAGCGATGCAACCTAGTAATATCAGAAAAACGTCGCTAAATACATGTTGGTACGAATATGTGACGCAACCGTTGTAACTCAAACTGATTGATACCGTTAGAAAATCAATGAAATGTAGTTTTTGAAACTGTCTCTATTTCTTCAGCGCGCGCTAACAGCTAGGATTGGTCCCACAGTAAAAACTGACTTATTTATCTAAATTTTTAAATAAAGCGCTACCACAGTGCCCAGTGTAATTGCTGAGTTCTAGCAATCATATCAAATTAAAAAGAATGTTCTTTCTTGGAGTCCAATTGTCTGATTTATCACATTTATAAGGTCAAAGTCCAAAATCAGTTCAATTAAGTCCCACAGTCAATCATTTCACTGTTAAAAGTGATGCAACCTAGTAATATCAGAAATATATCGCTAAATACAAGTTGGTCCGAATATGTGACGCAACCGATGTAACTCAAACGGATTGATACCCTTAGAAAGTCATTGAAATGTAGTTTTTGAATCTGTCTCTATTTCCTCAGCGCGCGTTAACAGCTAGGATTGGTCCCACAGTAAAAAATAACTTATTTATCTAAATTTTTAAATAAAGCGCTACCACAGCGCCCAGTGTAATTGCTGAGTAACAACAATCAAGTCAAATTAAGAAGAATGTTATTTCTTGGAGTCCAAATGTCTCATTTATCACATTTATAAGGTCAAAGTCCAAAATCAGTTCAATTAAGTCCCACAGTCAATCGTTTCACTGTTAAAAGCGATGCAACCTAGTAAAATCAGAAAAATTTCACTAAATACATGTTGGTACGAACATGTGACGCAACCGTTGTAACTCAAACGGATTGATACCGTTAGAAAATCAATGAAATGTAGTTTTTGAAACTGTCTCTATTTCTTCAGCGCGCGCTAACGGCTAGGATTGGTCCCACAGTAAAAAAAGACTTATTTATCTAAATTTTTAAATAAAGCGCTACCACAGCACCCAGTGTAATTGCTGAGTTCTAGCAATCATATCAAATTAAGAAGAATGTTCTGTCTTGGAGTCCAATTGTCTGATTTATCACATTTATAAGGTCAAAGTCCAAATCAGTTCAATTAAGTCCCACAGTCAATCGTTTCACTGTTAAAAGCGATGCAACCTAGTAATATCAGAAAAATATCGCTAAATACATGTTGGTGCGAATATGTGACGCAACCGTTGTAACTCAAACGGACTGATGTCCGTTAGAAAGTCAATGAAATGTAGTTTTTGAAACTGTCTCTATTTCTTCAGCGTGCGTTAACAGCTAGGATTGGTCCCCACAGTAAAAAATGACTTATTTATCTAAATTTTTAAATAAAGCGCTACCACAGCACCCAGTGTAATTGCTGAGTTCTAGCAATCATTGTCAAATTAAGAAGAATGTTATTTCTTGGAGTCCAATTGTCTCATTTATCACACTTATAAGGTCAAAGTCCAAAATCAGTTCAATTAAGTTCCACAGTCAATCGTTTCACTGTTAAAAGCGATGCAACCTAGTAATATCAGAAAAATTCACTAAATACATGTTGGTACGAATATGTGACGCAACCGTTGTAACTCAAACGGACTGATACCGTTAGAAAGTCAATGAAATGTAGTTTTTGAAACTGTCTCTATTTCTTCAGGCGCGCTAACGGCTAGGATTGGTCCCACAGTAAAAAATGACTTATTTATCTAAATTTTTAAATAAAGCGCTACCACAGCGCCCAGTGTAATCGCTGAGTTCCAGCAATCATGTCAAATTAAGAAGAATGTTATTTCTTGGAGTCCAATTGTCTCATTTATCACATTTATAAGGTCAAAGTCCAAAATCAGTTCAATTAAGTCCCACAGTCAATCGTTTCACTGTTAAAAGCGATGCAACCTAGTAATATCAGAAAAATATCGCTAAATACATGTTGGTACGAATATGTGACGCAACCGTTGTAACTCAAACGGATGATACCGTTAGAAAGTCAATGAAATGTAGTTTTTGAAACTGTCTCTATTTCTTCAGCGCGCGCTAACGGCTAGGATTGGTCCCACAGTAAAAAAGACTTATTTATCTAAATTTTTAAATAAAGCGCTACCACAGCGCCCAGTGTAATTGCTGAGTTCCAGCAATCATGTCAAATTAAGAAGAATGTTATTTCTTGGAGTCCAATTGTCTCATTTATCACATTTATAAGGTCAAAGTCCAAAATCAGTTCAATTAAGTCCCACAGTCAATCGTTTCACTGTTAAAAGCGATGCAACCTAGTAATATCAGAAAAATATCGCTAAATACATGTTGGTACGAATATGTGACGCAACCGTTGTAACTCAAACGGACTGATACCGTTAGAAAGTCAATGAAATGTAGTTTTTGAAACTGTCTCTATTTCTTCAGCGCGCGCTAACGGCTAGGATTGGTCCCACAGTAAAAAATGACTTATTTATCTAAATTTTTAAATAAAGCGCTACCACAGCGCCCAGTGTAATTGCTGAGTTCCAGCAATCATGTCAAATTAAGAAGAATGTTATTTCTTGGAGTCCAATTGTCTCATTTATCACATTTATAAGGTCAAAGTCCAAAATCAGTTCAATTAAGTCCCACAGTCAATCGTTTCACTGTTAAAAGCGATGCAACCTAGTAATATCAGAAAATATCGCTAAATACATGTTGGTACGAATATGTGACGCAACCGTTGTAACTCAAACGGATTGATACCGTTAGAAAGTCAATGAAATGTAGTTTTTGAAACTGTCTCTATTTCTTCAGCGCGCGCTAACGGCTAGGATTGGTCCCACAGTAAAAATGACTTATTTATCTAAATTTTTAAATAAAGCGCTACCACAGCGCCCAGTGTAATTGCTGAGTTCCAGCAATCATGTCAAATTAAGAAGAATGTTATTTCTTGGAGTCCAATTGTCTCATTTATCACATTTATAAGGTCAAAGTCCAAAATCAGTTCAATTAAGTCCCACAGTCAATCGTTTCACTGTTAAAAGCGATGCAACCTAGTAATATCAGAAAAATATCGCTAAATACATGTTGGTACGAATATGTGACGCAACCGTTGTAACTCAAACGGACTGATACCGTTAGAAAGTCAATGAAATGTAGTTTTTGAAACTGTCTCTATTTCTTCAGCGCGCGCTAACGGCTAGGATTGGTCCCACAGTAAAAATGACTTATTTATCTAAATTTTTAAATAAAGCGCTACCACAGCGCCCAGTGTAATCGCTGAGTTCCAGCAATCATGTCAAATTAAGAAGAATGTTATTTCTTGGAGTCCAATTGTCTCATTTATCACATTTATAAGGTCAAAGTCCAAAATCAGTTCAATTAAGTCCCACAGTCAATCGTTTCACTGTTAAAAGCGATGCAACCTAGTAATATCAGAAAAATATCGCTAAATACATGTTGGTACGAATATGTGACGCAACCGTTGTAACTCAAACGGATGATACCGTTAGAAAGTCAATGAAATGTAGTTTTTGAAACTGTCTCTATTTCTTCAGCGCGCGCTAACGGCTAGGATTGGTCCCACAGTAAAAAATGACTTATTTATCTAAATTTTTAAATAAAGCGCTACCACAGCGCCCAGTGTAATTGCTGAGTTCCAGCAATCATGTCAAATTAAGAAGAATGTTATTTCTTGGAGTCCAATTGTCTCATTTATCACATTTATAAGGTCAAAGTCCAAAATCAGTTCAATTAAGTCCCACAGTCAATCGTTTCACTGTTAAAAGCGATGCAACCTAGTAATATCAGAAAAATATCGCTAAATACATGTTGGTACGAATATGTGACGCAACCGTTGTAACTCAAACGGACTGATACCGTTAGAAAGTCAATGAAATGTAGTTTTTGAAACTGTCTCTATTTCTTCAGCGCGCGCTAACGGCTAGGATTGGTCCCACAGTAAAAAATGACTTATTTATCTAAATTTTTAAATAAAGCGCTACCACAGCGCCCAGTGTAATTGCTGAGTTCCAGCAATCATGTCAAATTAAGAAGAATGTTATTTCTTGGAGTCCAATTGTCTCATTTATCACATTTATAAGGTCAAAGTCCAAAATCAGTTCAATTAAGTCCCACAGTCAATCGTTTCACTGTTAAAAGCGATGCAACCTAGTAATATCAGAAAAATATCGCTAAATACATGTTGGTACGAATATGTGACGCAACCGTTGTAACTCAAACGGATGATACCGTTAGAAAGTCAATGAAATGTAGTTTTTGAAACTGTCTCTATTTCTTCAGCGCGCGCTAACGGCTAGGATTGGTCCCACAGTAAAAAATGACTTATTTATCTAAATTTTTAAATAAAGCGCTACCACAGCGCCCAGTGTAATTGCTGAGTTCCAGCAATCATGTCAAATTAAGAAGAATGTTATTTCTTGGAGTCCAATTGTCTCATTTATCACATTTATAAGGTCAAAGTCCAAAATCAGTTCAATTAAGTCCCACAGTCAATCGTTTCACTGTTAAAAGCGATGCAACCTAGTAATATCAGAAAAATATCGCTAAATACATGTTGGTACGAATATGTGACGCAACCGTTGTAACTCAAACGGACTGATACCGTTAGAAAGTCAATGAAATGTAGTTTTTGAAACTGTCTCTATTTCTTCAGCGCGCGCTAACGGCTAGGATTGGTCCCACAGTAAAAAATGACTTATTTATCTAAATTTTTAAATAAAGCGCTACCACAGCGCCCAGTGTAATTGCTGAGTTCCAGCAATCATGTCAAATTAAGAAGAATGTTATTTCTTGGAGTCCAATTGTCTCATTTATCACATTTATAAGGTCAAAGTCCAAAATCAGTTCAATTAAGTCCACAGTCAATCGTTTCACTGTTAAAAGCGATGCAACCTAGTAATATCAGAAAATATCGCTAAATACATGTTGGTACGAATATGTGACGCAACCGTTGTAACTCAAACGGATTGATACCGTTAGAAAGTCAATGAAATGTAGTTTTTGAAACTGTCTCTATTTCTTCAGCGCGCGCTAACGGCTAGGATTGGTCCCACAGTAAAAAATGACTTATTTATCTAAATTTTTAAATAAAGCGCTACCACAGCGCCCAGTGTAATGCTGAGTTCCAGCAATCATGTCAAATTAAGAAGAATGTTATTTCTTGGAGTCCAATTGTCTCATTTATCACATTTATAAGGTCAAAGTCCAAAATCAGTTCAATTAAGTCCCACAGTCAATCGTTTCACTGTTAAAAGCGATGCAACCTAGTAATATCAGAAAAATATCGCTAAATACATGTTGGTACGAATATGTGACGCAACCGTTGTAACTCAAACGGACTGATACCGTTAGAAAGTCAATGAAATGTAGTTTTTGAAACTGTCTCTATTTCTTCAGCGCGCGCTAACGGCTAGGATTGGTCCCACAGTAAAAATGACTTATTTATCTAAATTTTTAAATAAAGCGCTACCACAGCGCCCAGTGTAATCGCTGAGTTCCAGCAATCATGTCAAATTAAGAAGAATGTTATTTCTTGGAGTCCAATTGTCTCATTTATCACATTTATAAGGTCAAAGTCCAAAATCAGTTCAATTAAGTCCCACAGTCAATCGTTTCACTGTTAAAAGCGATGCAACCTAGTAATATCAGAAAATATATCGCTAAATACATGTTGGTACGAATATGTGACGCAACCGTTGTAACTCAAACGGATGATACCGTTAGAAAGTCAATGAAATGTAGTTTTTGAAACTGTCTCTATTTCTTCAGCGCGCGCTAACGGCTAGGATTGGTCCCACAGTAAAAATGACTTATTTATCTAAATTTTTAAATAAAGCGCTACCACAGCGCCCAGTGTAATTGCTGAGTTCCAGCAATCATGTCAAATTAAGAAGAATGTTATTTTTGGAGTCCAATTGTCTCATTTATCACATTTATAAGGTCAAAGTCCAAAATCAGTTCAATTAAGTCCCACAGTCAATCGTTTCACTGTTAAAAGCGATGCAACCTAGTAATATCAGAAAAATATCGCTAAATACATGTTGGTACGAATATGTGACGCAACCGTTGTAACTCAAACGGACTGATACCGTTAGAAAGTCAATGAAATGTAGTTTTTGAAACTGTCTCTATTTCTTCAGCGCGCGCTAACGGCTAGGATTGGTCCCACAGTAAAAAATGACTTATTTATCTAAATTTTAAATAAAGCGCTACCACAGCGCCCAGTGTAATCTGAGTTCCAGCAATCATGTCAAATTAAGAAGAATGTTATTTCTTGGAGTCCAATTGTCTCATTTATCACATTTATAAGGTCAAAGTCCAAAATCAGTTCAATTAAGTCCCACAGTCAATCGTTTCACTGTTAAAAGCGATGCAACCTAGTAATATCAGAAAAAATCGCTAAATACATGTTGGTACGAATATGTGACGCAACCGTTGTAACTCAAACGGATGATACCGTTAGAAAGTCAATGAAATGTAGTTTTTGAAACTGTCTCTATTTCTTCAGCGCGCGCTAACGGCTAGGATTGGTCCCACAGTAAAAAAGACTTATTTATCTAAATTTTTAAATAAAGCGCTACCACAGCGCCCAGTGTAATTGCTGAGTTCCAGCAATCATGTCAAATTAAGAAGAATGTTATTTCTTGGAGTCCAATTGTCTCATTTATCACATTTATAAGGTCAAAGTCCAAAATCAGTTCAATTAAGTCCACAGTCAATCGTTTCACTGTTAAAAGCGATGCAACCTAGTAATATCAGAAAAATATCGCTAAATACATGTTGGTACGAATATGTGACGCAACCGTTGTAACTCAAACGGACTGATACCGTTAGAAAGTCAATGAAATGTAGTTTTTGAAACTGTCTCTATTTCTTCAGCGCGCGCTAACGGCTAGGATTGGTCCACAGTAAAAAATGACTTATTTATCTAAATTTTTAAATAAAGCGCTACCACAGCGCCCAGTGTAATTGCTGAGTTCCAGCAATCATGTCAAATTAAGAAGAATGTTATTTCTTGGAGTCCAATTGTCTCATTTATCACATTTATAAGGTCAAAGTCCAAAATCAGTTCAATTAAGTCCCACAGTCAATCGTTTCACTGTTAAAAGCGATGCAACCTAGTAATATCAGAAAAATATCGCTAAATACATGTTGGTACGAATATGTGACGCAACCGTTGTAACTCAAACGGATGATACCGTTAGAAAGTCAATGAAATGTAGTTTTTGAAACTGTCTCTATTTCTTCAGCGCGCGCTAACGGCTAGGATTGGTCCCACAGTAAAAATGACTTATTTATCTAAATTTTTAAATAAAGCGCTACCACAGCGCCCAGTGTAATCGCTGAGTTCCAGCAATCATGTCAAATTAAGAAGAATGTTATTTCTTGGAGTCCAATTGTCTCATTTATCACATTTATAAGGTCAAAGTCCAAAATCAGTTCAATTAAGTCCACAGTCAATCGTTTCACTGTTAAAAGCGATGCAACCTAGTAATATCAGAAAATATCGCTAAATACATGTTGGTACGAATATGTGACGCAACCGTTGTAACTCAAACGGATGATACCGTTAGAAAGTCAATGAAATGTAGTTTTTGAAACTGTCTCTATTTCTTCAGCGCGCGCTAACGGCTAGGATTGGTCCCACAGTAAAAATGACTTATTTATCTAAATTTTTAAATAAAGCGCTACCACAGCGCCCAGTGTAATTGCTGAGTTCCAGCAATCATGTCAAATTAAGAAGAATGTTATTTTTGGAGTCCAATTGTCTCATTTATCACATTTATAAGGTCAAAGTCCAAAATCAGTTCAATTAAGTCCACAGTCAATCGTTTCACTGTTAAAAGCGATGCAACCTAGTAATATCAGAAAAATATCGCTAAATACATGTTGGTACGAATATGTGACGCAACCGTTGTAACTCAAACGGATGATACCGTTAGAAAGTCAATGAAATGTAGTTTTTGAAACTGTCTCTATTTCTTCAGCGCGCGCTAACGGCTAGGATTGGTCCCACAGTAAAAATGACTTATTTATCTAAATTTTTAAATAAAGCGCTACCACAGCGCCCAGTGTAATTGCTGAGTTCCAGCAATCATGTCAAATTAAGAAGAATGTTATTTCTTGGAGTCCAATTGTCTCATTTATCACATTTATAAGGTCAAAGTCCAAAATCAGTTCAATTAAGTCCCACAGTCAATCGTTTCACTGTTAAAAGCGATGCAACCTAGTAATATCAGAAAATATCGCTAAATACATGTTGGTACGAATATGTGACGCAACCGTTGTAACTCAAACGGATTGATACCGTTAGAAAGTCAATGAAATGTAGTTTTTGAAACTGTCTCTATTTCTTCAGCGCGCGCTAACGGTTAGGATTGGTCCCACAGTAAAAAATGACTTATTTATCTAAATTTTTAAATAAAGCGCTACCACAGCGCCAGTGTAATTGCTGAGTTCCAGCAATCATGTCAAATTAAGAAGAATGTTATTTCTTGGAGTCCAATTGTCTCATTTATCACATTTATAAGGTCAAAGTCCAAAATCAGTTCAATTAAGTCCCAGTCAATCGTTTCACTGTTAAAAGCGATGCAACCTAGTAATATCAGAAAAATATCGCTAAATACATGTTGGTACGAATATGTGACGCAACCGTTGTAACTCAAACGGACTGATACCGTTAGAAAGTCAATGAAATGTAGTTTTTGAAACTGTCTCTATTTCTTCAGGCGCGCTAACGGCTAGGATTGGTCCCACAGTAAAAAATGACTTATTTATCTAAATTTTTAAATAAAGCGCTACCACAGCGCCCAGTGTAATTGCTGAGTTCCAGCAATCATGTCAAATTAAGAAGAATGTTATTTCTTGGAGTCCAATTGTCTCATTTATCACATTTATAAGGTCAAAGTCCAAAATCAGTTCAATTAAGTCCCACAGTCAATCGTTTCACTGTTAAAAGCGATGCAACCTAGTAATATCAGAAAAATATCGCTAAATACATGTTGGTACGAATATGTGACGCAACCGTTGTAACTCAAACGGACTGATACCGTTAGAAAGTCAATGAAATGTAGTTTTTGAAACTGTCTCTATTTCTTCAGCGCGCGCTAACGGCTAGGATTGGTCCCACAGTAAAAAATGACTTATTTATCTAAATTTTTAAATAAAGCGCTACCACAGCGCCCAGTGTAATCGCTGAGTTCCAGCAATCATGTCAAATTAAGAAGAATGTTATTTCTTGGAGTCCAATTGTCTCATTTATCACATTTATAAGGTCAAAGTCCAAAATCAGTTCAATTAAGTCCCACAGTCAATCGTTTCACTGTTAAAAGCGATGCAACCTAGTAATATCAGAAAAATATCGCTAAATACATGTTGGTACGAATATGTGACGCAACCGTTGTAACTCAAACGGACTGATACCGTTAGAAAGTCAATGAAATGTAGTTTTTGAAACTGTCTCTATTTCTTCAGGCGCGCTAACGGCTAGGATTGGTCCCACAGTAAAAAATGACTTATTTATCTAAATTTTTAAATAAAGCGCTACCACAGCGCCCAGTGTAATTGCTGAGTTCCAGCAATCATGTCAAATTAAGAAGAATGTTATTTCTTGGAGTCCAATTGTCTCATTTATCACATTTATAAGGTCAAAGTCCAAAATCAGTTCAATTAAGTCCCACAGTCAATCGTTTCACTGTTAAAAGCGATGCAACCTAGTAATATCAGAAAAATATCGCTAAATACATGTTGGTACGAATATGTGACGCAACCGTTGTAACTCAAACGGACTGATACCGTTAGAAAGTCAATGAAATGTAGTTTTTGAAACTGTCTCTATTTCTTCAGCGCGCGCTAACGGCTAGGATTGGTCCCACAGTAAAAAATGACTTATTTATCTAAATTTTTAAATAAAGCGCTACCACAGCGCCCAGTGTAATCGCTGAGTTCCAGCAATCATGTCAAATTAAGAAGAATGTTATTTCTTGGAGTCCAATTGTCTCATTTATCACATTTATAAGGTCAAAGTCCAAAATCAGTTCAATTAAGTCCCACAGTCAATCGTTTCACTGTTAAAAGCGATGCAACCTAGTAATATCAGAAAAATATCGCTAAATACATGTTGGTACGAATATGTGACGCAACCGTTGTAACTCAAACGGACTGATACCGTTAGAAAGTCAATGAAATGTAGTTTTTGAAACTGTCTCTATTTCTTCAGCGCGCGCTAACGGCTAGGATTGGTCCCACAGTAAAAAATGACTTATTTATCTAAATTTTTAAATAAAGCGCTACCACAGCGCCCAGTGTAATCTGAGTTCCAGCAATCATGTCAAATTAAGAAGAATGTTATTTCTTGGAGTCCAATTGTCTCATTTATCACATTTATAAGGTCAAAGTCCAAAATCAGTTCAATTAAGTCCCACAGTCAATCGTTTCACTGTTAAAAGCGATGCAACCTAGTAATATCAGAAAAATATCGCTAAATACATGTTGGTACGAATATGTGACGCAACCGTTGTAACTCAAACGGACTGATACCGTTAGAAAGTCAATGAAATGTAGTTTTTGAAACTGTCTCTATTTCTTCAGCGCGCTAACGGCTAGGATTGGTCCCACAGTAAAAAATGACTTATTTATCTAAATTTTTAAATAAAGCGCTACCACAGCGCCCAGTGTAATTGCTGAGTTCCAGCAATCATGTCAAATTAAGAAGAATGTTATTTCTTGGAGTCCAATTGTCTCATTTATCACATTTATAAGGTCAAAGTCCAAAATCAGTTCAATTAAGTCCCACAGTCAATCGTTTCACTGTTAAAAGCGATGCAACCTAGTAATATCAGAAAAATATCGCTAAATACATGTTGGTACGAATATGTGACGCAACCGTTGTAACTCAAACGGACTGATACCGTTAGAAAGTCAATGAAATGTAGTTTTTGAAACTGTCTCTATTTCTTCAGCGCGCGCTAACGGCTAGGATTGGTCCCACAGTAAAAATGACTTATTTATCTAAATTTTTAAATAAAGCGCTACCACAGCGCCCAGTGTAATTGCTGAGTTCCAGCAATCATGTCAAATTAAGAAGAATGTTATTTCTTGGAGTCCAATTGTCTCATTTATCACATTTATAAGGTCAAAGTCCAAAATCAGTTCAATTAAGTCCCACAGTCAATCGTTTCACTGTTAAAAGCGATGCAACCTAGTAATATCAGAAAAATATCGCTAAATACATGTTGGTACGAATATGTGACGCAATCATTGTAACTCAAACGGACTGATACCGTTAGAAAGTCAATGAAATGTAGTTTTTGAAACTGTCTCTATTTCTTCAGCGCGCTAACGGCTAGGATTGGTCCCACAGTAAAAAATGACTTATTTATCTAAATTTTTAAATAAAGCGCTACCACAGCGCCCAGTGTAATTGCTGAGTTCCAGCAATCATGTCAAATTAAGAAGAATGTTATTTCTTGGAGTCCAATTGTCTCATTTATCACATTTATAAGGTCAAAGTCCAAAATCAGTTCAATTAAGTCCCACAGTCAATCGTTTCACTGTTAAAAGCGATGCAACCTAGTAATATCAGAAAAATATAGCTAAATACATGTTGGTACGAATATGTGACGCAACCGTTGTAACTCAAACGGACTGATACCGTTAGAAAGTCAATGAAATGTAGTTTTTGAAACTGTCTCTATTTCTTCAGCGCGCTAACGGCTAGGATTGGTCCCACAGTAAAAAATGACTTATTTATCTAAATTTTTAAATAAAGCGCTACCACAGCGCCCAGTGTAATTGCTGAGTTCCAGCAATCATGTCAAATTAAGAAGAATGTTATTTCTTGGAGTCCAATTGTCTCATTTATCACATTTATAAGGTCAAAGTCCAAAATCAGTTCAATTAAGTCCCACAGTCAATCGTTTCACTGTTAAAAGCGATGCAACCTAGTAATATCAGAAAAATATCGCTAAATACATGTTGGTACGAATATGTGACGCAACCGTTGTAACTCAAACGGACTGATACCGTTAGAAAGTCAATGAAATGTAGTTTTTGAAACTGTCTCTATTTCTTCAGCGCGCGCTAACGGCTAGGATTGGTCCCACAGTAAAAAATGACTTATTTATCTAAATTTTTAAATAAAGCGCTACCACAGCGCCCAGTGTAATTGCTGAGTTCCAGCAATCATGTCAAATTAAGAAGAATGTTATTTCTTGGAGTCCAATTGTCTCATTTATCACATTTATAAGGTCAAAGTCCAAAATCAGTTCAATTAAGTCCCACAGTCAATCGTTTCACTGTTAAAAGCGATGCAACCTAGTAATATCAGAAAATATCGCTAAATACATGTTGGTACGAATATGTGACGCAACCGTTGTAACTCAAACGGACTGATACCGTTAGAAAGTCAATGAAATGTAGTTTTTGAAACTGTCTCTATTTCTTCACGCGCGCTAACGGCTAGGATTGGTCCCACAGTAAAAAATGACTTATTTATCTAAATTTTTAAATAAAGCGCTACCACAGCGCCCAGTGTAATCGCTGAGTTCCAGCAATCATGTCAAATTAAGAAGAATGTTATTTCTTGGAGTCCAATTGTCTCATTTATCACATTTATAAGGTCAAAGTCCAAAATCAGTTCAATCCCACAGTCAATCGTTTCACTGTTAAAAGCGATGCAAAGTAGTAGAAAATATCGCTAAATACATGTTGGTACGAATATGTGACGCAACCGTTGTAACTCAAACGGACTGATACCGTTAGAAAGTCAATGAAATGTAGTTTTTGAAACTGTCTCTATTTCTTCAGCGCGCGCTAACGGCTAGGATTGGTCCCACAGTAAAAAATGACTTATTTATCTAAATTTTAAATAAAGCGCTACCACAGCGCCCAGTGTAATCGCTGAGTTCCAGCAATCATGTCAAATTAAGAAGAATGTTATTTCTTGGAGTCCAATTGTCTCATTTATCACATTTATAAGGTCAAAGTCCAAAATCAGTTCAATTAAGTCCCACAGTCAATCGTTTCACTGTTAAAAGCGATGCAACCTAGTAATATCAGAAAAATATCGCTAAATACATGTTGGTACGAATATGTGACGCAACCGTTGTAACTCAAACGGACTGATACCGTTAGAAAGTCAATGAAATGTAGTTTTTGAAACTGTCTCTATTTCTTCAGCGCGCTAACGGCTAGGATTGGTCCCACAGTAAAAAATGACTTATTTATCTAAATTTTAAATAAAGCGCTACCACAGCGCCCAGTGTAATCGCTGAGTTCCAGCAATCATGTCAAATTAAGAAGAATGTTATTTCTTGGAGTCCAATTGTCTCATTTATCACATTTATAAGGTCAAAGTCCAAAATCAGTTCAATTAAGTCCCACAGTCAATCGTTTCACTGTTAAAAGCGATGCAACCTAGTAATATCAGAAAAATATCGCTAAATACATGTTGGTACGAATATGTGACGCAACCGTTGTAACTCAAACGGACTGATACCGTTAGAAAGTCAATGAAATGTAGTTTTTGAAACTGTCTCTATTTCTTCAGCGCGCGCTAACGGCTAGGATTGGTCCCACAGTAAAAAATGACTTATTTATCTAAATTTTTAAATAAAGCGCTACCACAGCGCCCAGTGTAATCGCTGAGTTCCAGCAATCATGTCAAATTAAGAAGAATGTTATTTCTTGGAGTCCAATTGTCTCATTTATCACATTTATAAGGTCAAAGTCCAAAATCAGTTCAATTAAGTCCCACAGTCAATCGTTTCACTGTTAAAAGCGATGCAACCTAGTAATATCAGAAAAATATCGCTAAATACATGTTGGTACGAATATGTGACGCAACCGTTGTAACTCAAACGGACTGATACCGTTAGAAAGTCAATGAAATGTAGTTTTTGAAACTGTCTCTATTTCTTCAGCGCGCGCTAACGGCTAGGATTGGTCCCACAGTAAAAAATGACTTATTTATCTAAATTTTTAAATAAAGCGCTACCACAGCGCCCAGTGTAATCGCTGAGTTCCAGCAATCATGTCAAATTAAGAAGAATGTTATTTCTTGGAGTCCAATTGTCTCATTTATCACATTTATAAGGTCAAAGTCCAAAATCAGTTCAATTAAGTCCCACAGTCAATCGTTTCACTGTTAAAAGCGATGCAACCTAGTAATATCAGAAAAATATCGCTAAATACATGTTGGTACGAATATGTGACGCAACCGTTGTAACTCAAACGGACTGATACCGTTAGAAAGTCAATGAAATGTAGTTTTTGAAACTGTCTCTATTTCTTCAGCGCGCGCTAACGGCTAGGATTGGTCCCACAGTAAAAAATGACTTATTTATCTAAATTTTTAAATAAAGCGCTACCACAGCGCCCAGTGTAATTGCTGAGTTCCAGCAATCATGTCAAATTAAGAAGAATGTTATTTCTTGGAGTCCAATTGTCTCATTTATCACATTTATAAGGTCAAAGTCCAAAATCAGTTCAATTAAGTCCCACAGTCAATCGTTTCACTGTTAAAAGCGATGCAACCTAGTAATATCAGAAAAATATCGCTAAATACATGTTGGTACGAATATGTGACGCAACCGTTGTAACTCAAACGGACTGATACCGTTAGAAAGTCAATGAAATGTAGTTTTTGAAACTGTCTCTATTTCTTCAGCGCGCGCTAACGGCTAGGATTGGTCCCACAGTAAAAAATGACTTATTTATCTAAATTTTTAAATAAAGCGCTACCACAGCGCCCAGTGTAATCGCTGAGTTCCAGCAATCATGTCAAATTAAGAAGAATGTTATTTCTTGGAGTCCAATTGTCTCATTTATCACATTTATAAGGTCAAAGTCCAAAATCAGTTCAATTAAGTCCCACAGTCAATCGTTTCACTGTTAAAAGCGATGCAACCTAGTAATATCAGAAAAATATCGCTAAATACATGTTGGTACGAATATGTGACGCAACCGTTGTAACTCAAACGGACTGATACCGTTAGAAAGTCAATGAAATGTAGTTTTTGAAACTGTCTCTATTTCTTCAGCGCGCGCTAACGGCTAGGATTGGTCCCACAGTAAAAAATGACTTATTTATCTAAATTTTTAAATAAAGCGCTACCACAGCAGCCCAGTGTAATTGCTGAGTTCCAGCAATCATGTCAAATTAAGAAGAATGTTATTTCTTGGAGTCCAATTGTCTCATTTATCACATTTATAAGGTCAAAGTCCAAAATCAGTTCAATTAAGTCCCACAGTCAATCGTTTCACTGTTAAAAGCGATGCAACCTAGTAATATCAGAAAAATATCGCTAAATACATGTTGGTACGAATATGTGACGCAACCGTTGTAACTCAAACGGACTGATACCGTTAGAAAGTCAATGAAATGTAGTTTTTGAAACTGTCTCTATTTCTTCAGCGCGCGCTAACGGCTAGGATTGGTCCCACAGTAAAAAATGACTTATTTATCTAAATTTTTAAATAAAGCGCTACCACAGCGCCCAGTGTAATTGCTGAGTTCCAGCAATCATGTCAAATTAAGAAGAATGTTATTTCTTGGAGTCCAATTGTCTCATTTATCACATTTATAAGGTCAAAGTCCAAAATCAGTTCAATTAAGTCCCACAGTCAATCGTTTCACTGTTAAAAGCGATGCAACCTAGTAATATCAGAAAAATATCGCTAAATACATGTTGGTACGAATATGTGACGCAACCGTTGTAACTCAAACGGACTGATACCGTTAGAAAGTCAATGAAATGTAGTTTTTGAAACTGTCTCTATTTCTTCAGCGCGCGCTAACGGCTAGGATTGGTCCCACAGTAAAAAATGACTTATTTATCTAAATTTTTAAATAAAGCGCTACCACAGCGCCCAGTGTAATTGCTGAGTTCCAGCAATCATGTCAAATTAAGAAGAATGTTATTTCTTGGAGTCCAATTGTCTCATTTATCACATTTATAAGGTCAAAGTCCAAAATCAGTTCAATTAAGTCCCACAGTCAATCGTTTCACTGTTAAAAGCGATGCAACCTAGTAATATCAGAAAAATATCGCTAAATACATGTTGGTACGAATATGTGACGCAACCGTTGTAACTCAAACGGACTGATACCGTTAGAAAGTCAATGAAATGTAGTTTTTGAAACTGTCTCTATTTCTTCAGCGCGCGCTAACGGCTAGGATTGGTCCCACAGTAAAAAATGACTTATTTATCTAAATTTTTAAATAAAGCGCTACCACAGCGCCCAGTGTAATCGCTGAGTTCCAGCAATCATGTCAAATTAAGAAGAATGTTATTTCTTGGAGTCCAATTGTCTCATTTATCACATTTATAAGGTCAAAGTCCAAAATCAGTTCAATTAAGTCCCACAGTCAATCGTTTCACTGTTAAAAGCGATGCAACCTAGTAATATCAGAAAAATATCGCTAAATACATGTTGGTACGAATATGTGACGCAACCGTTGTAACTCAAACGGACTGATACCGTTAGAAAGTCAATGAAATGTAGTTTTTGAAACTGTCTCTATTTCTTCAGCGCGCGCTAACGGCTAGGATTGGTCCCACAGTAAAAAATGACTTATTTATCTAAATTTTTAAATAAAGCGCTACCACAGCGCCCAGTGTAATTGCTGAGTTCCAGCAATCATGTCAAATTAAGAAGAATGTTATTTCTTGGAGTCCAATTGTCTCATTTATCACATTTATAAGGTCAAAGTCCAAAATCAGTTCAATTAAGTCCCACAGTCAATCGTTTCACTGTTAAAAGCGATGCAACCTAGTAATATCAGAAAAATATCGCTAAATACATGTTGGTACGAATATGTGACGCAACCGTTGTAACTCAAACGGACTGATACCGTTAGAAAGTCAATGAAATGTAGTTTTTGAAACTGTCTCTATTTCTTCAGCGCGCGCTAACGGCTAGGATTGGTCCCACAGTAAAAAATGACTTATTTATCTAAATTTTTAAATAAAGCGCTACCACAGCGCCCAGTGTAATCGCTGAGTTCCAGCAATCATGTCAAATTAAGAAGAATGTTATTTCTTGGAGTCCAATTGTCTCATTTATCACATTTATAAGGTCAAAGTCCAAAATCAGTTCAATTAAGTCCCACAGTCAATCGTTTCACTGTTAAAAGCGATGCAACCTAGTAATATCAGAAAAATATCGCTAAATACATGTTGGTACGAATATGTGACGCAACCGTTGTAACTCAAACGGACTGATACCGTTAGAAAGTCAATGAAATGTAGTTTTTGAAACTGTCTCTATTTCTTCAGCGCGCGCTAACGGCTAGGATTGGTCCCACAGTAAAAAATGACTTATTTATCTAAATTTTTAAATAAAGCGCTACCACAGCGCCCAGTGTAATCGCTGAGTTCCAGCAATCATGTCAAATTAAGAAGAATGTTATTTCTTGGAGTCCAATTGTCTCATTTATCACATTTATAAGGTCAAAGTCCAAAATCAGTTCAATTAAGTCCCACAGTCAATCGTTTCACTGTTAAAAGCGATGCAACCTAGTAATATCAGAAAAATATCGCTAAATACATGTTGGTACGAATATGTGACGCAACCGTTGTAACTCAAACGGACTGATACCGTTAGAAAGTCAATGAAATGTAGTTTTTGAAACTGTCTCTATTTCTTCAGCGCGCGCTAACGGCTAGGATTGGTCCCACAGTAAAAAATGACTTATTTATCTAAATTTTTAAATAAAGCGCTACCACAGCGCCCAGTGTAATTGCTGAGTTCCAGCAATCATGTCAAATTAAGAAGAATGTTATTTCTTGGAGTCCAATTGTCTCATTTATCACATTTATAAGGTCAAAGTCCAAAATCAGTTCAATTAAGTCCCACAGTCAATCGTTTCACTGTTAAAAGCGATGCAACCTAGTAATATCAGAAAAATATCGCTAAATACATGTTGGTACGAATATGTGACGCAACCGTTGTAACTCAAACGGACTGATACCGTTAGAAAGTCAATGAAATGTAGTTTTTGAAACTGTCTCTATTTCTTCAGCGCGCGCTAACGGCTAGGATTGGTCCCACAGTAAAAAATGACTTATTTATCTAAATTTTTAAATAAAGCGCTACCACAGCGCCCAGTGTAATTGCTGAGTTCCAGCAATCATGTCAAATTAAGAAGAATGTTATTTCTTGGAGTCCAATTGTCTCATTTATCACATTTATAAGGTCAAAGTCCAAAATCAGTTCAATTAAGTCCCACAGTCAATCGTTTCACTGTTAAAAGCGATGCAACCTAGTAATATCAGAAAAATATCGCTAAATACATGTTGGTACGAATATGTGACGCAACCGTTGTAACTCAAACGGACTGATACCGTTAGAAAGTCAATGAAATGTAGTTTTTGAAACTGTCTCTATTTCTTCAGCGCGCGCTAACGGCTAGGATTGGTCCCACAGTAAAAAATGACTTATTTATCTAAATTTTTAAATAAAGCGCTACCACAGCGCCCAGTGTAATTGCTGAGTTCCAGCAATCATGTCAAATTAAGAAGAATGTTATTTCTTGGAGTCCAATTGTCTCATTTATCACATTTATAAGGTCAAAGTCCAAAATCAGTTCAATTAAGTCCCACAGTCAATCGTTTCACTGTTAAAAGCGATGCAACCTAGTAATATCAGAAAAATATCGCTAAATACATGTTGGTACGAATATGTGACGCAACCGTTGTAACTCAAACGGACTGATACCGTTAGAAAGTCAATGAAATGTAGTTTTTGAAACTGTCTCTATTTCTTCAGCGCGCGCTAACGGCTAGGATTGGTCCCACAGTAAAAAATGACTTATTTATCTAAATTTTTAAATAAAGCGCTACCACAGCGCCCAGTGTAATCGCTGAGTTCCAGCAATCATGTCAAATTAAGAAGAATGTTATTTCTTGGAGTCCAATTGTCTCATTTATCACATTTATAAGGTCAAAGTCCAAAATCAGTTCAATTAAGTCCCACAGTCAATCGTTTCACTGTTAAAAGCGATGCAACCTAGTAATATCAGAAAAATATCGCTAAATACATGTTGGTACGAATATGTGACGCAACCGTTGTAACTCAAACGGACTGATACCGTTAGAAAGTCAATGAAATGTAGTTTTTGAAACTGTCTCTATTTCTTCAGCGCGCGCTAACGGCTAGGATTGGTCCCACAGTAAAAAATGACTTATTTATCTAAATTTTTAAATAAAGCGCTACCACAGCGCCCAGTGTAATCGCTGAGTTCCAGCAATCATGTCAAATTAAGAAGAATGTTATTTCTTGGAGTCCAATTGTCTCATTTATCACATTTATAAGGTCAAAGTCCAAAATCAGTTCAATTAAGTCCCACAGTCAATCGTTTCACTGTTAAAAGCGATGCAACCTAGTAATATCAGAAAAATATCGCTAAATACATGTTGGTACGAATATGTGACGCAACCGTTGTAACTCAAACGGACTGATACCGTTAGAAAGTCAATGAAATGTAGTTTTTGAAACTGTCTCTATTTCTTCAGCGCGCGCTAACGGCTAGGATTGGTCCCACAGTAAAAAATGACTTATTTATCTAAATTTTTAAATAAAGCGCTACCACAGCGCCCAGTGTAATTGCTGAGTTCCAGCAATCATGTCAAATTAAGAAGAATGTTATTTCTTGGAGTCCAATTGTCTCATTTATCACATTTATAAGGTCAAAGTCCAAAATCAGTTCAATTAAGTCCCACAGTCAATCGTTTCACTGTTAAAAGCGATGCAACCTAGTAATATCAGAAAAATATCGCTAAATACATGTTGGTACGAATATGTGACGCAACCGTTGTAACTCAAACGGACTGATACCGTTAGAAAGTCAATGAAATGTAGTTTTTGAAACTGTCTCTATTTCTTCAGCGCGCGCTAACGGCTAGGATTGGTCCCACAGTAAAAAATGACTTATTTATCTAAATTTTTAAATAAAGCGCTACCACAGCGCCCAGTGTAATTGCTGAGTTCCAGCAATCATGTCAAATTAAGAAGAATGTTATTTCTTGGAGTCCAATTGTCTCATTTATCACATTTATAAGGTCAAAGTCCAAAATCAGTTCAATTAAGTCCCACAGTCAATCGTTTCACTGTTAAAAGCGATGCAACCTAGTAATATCAGAAAAATATCGCTAAATACATGTTGGTACGAATATGTGACGCAACCGTTGTAACTCAAACGGACTGATACCGTTAGAAAGTCAATGAAATGTAGTTTTTGAAACTGTCTCTATTTCTTCAGCGCGCGCTAACGGCTAGGATTGGTCCCACAGTAAAAAATGACTTATTTATCTAAATTTTTAAATAAAGCGCTACCACAGCGCCCAGTGTAATCGCTGAGTTCCAGCAATCATGTCAAATTAAGAAGAATGTTATTTCTTGGAGTCCAATTGTCTCATTTATCACATTTATAAGGTCAAAGTCCAAAATCAGTTCAATTAAGTCCCACAGTCAATCGTTTCACTGTTAAAAGCGATGCAACCTAGTAATATCAGAAAAATATCGCTAAATACATGTTGGTACGAATATGTGACGCAACCGTTGTAACTCAAACGGACTGATACCGTTAGAAAGTCAATGAAATGTAGTTTTTGAAACTGTCTCTATTTCTTCAGCGCGCGCTAACGGCTAGGATTGGTCCCACAGTAAAAAATGACTTATTTATCTAAATTTTTAAATAAAGCGCTACCACAGCGCCCAGTGTAATTGCTGAGTTCCAGCAATCATGTCAAATTAAGAAGAATGTTATTTCTTGGAGTCCAATTGTCTCATTTATCACATTTATAAGGTCAAAGTCCAAAATCAGTTCAATTAAGTCCCACAGTCAATCGTTTCACTGTTAAAAGCGATGCAACCTAGTAATATCAGAAAAATATCGCTAAATACATGTTGGTACGAATATGTGACGCAACCGTTGTAACTCAAACGGACTGATACCGTTAGAAAGTCAATGAAATGTAGTTTTTGAAACTGTCTCTATTTCTTCAGCGCGCGCTAACGGCTAGGATTGGTCCCACAGTAAAAAATGACTTATTTATCTAAATTTTTAAATAAAGCGCTACCACAGCGCCCAGTGTAATTGCTGAGTTCCAGCAATCATGTCAAATTAAGAAGAATGTTATTTCTTGGAGTCCAATTGTCTCATTTATCACATTTATAAGGTCAAAGTCCAAAATCAGTTCAATTAAGTCCCACAGTCAATCGTTTCACTGTTAAAAGCGATGCAACCTAGTAATATCAGAAAAATATCGCTAAATACATGTTGGTACGAATATGTGACGCAACCGTTGTAACTCAAACGGACTGATACCGTTAGAAAGTCAATGAAATGTAGTTTTTGAAACTGTCTCTATTTCTTCAGCGCGCGCTAACGGCTAGGATTGGTCCCACAGTAAAAAATGACTTATTTATCTAAATTTTTAAATAAAGCGCTACCACAGCGCCCAGTGTAATCGCTGAGTTCCAGCAATCATGTCAAATTAAGAAGAATGTTATTTCTTGGAGTCCAATTGTCTCATTTATCACATTTATAAGGTCAAAGTCCAAAATCAGTTCAATTAAGTCCCACAGTCAATCGTTTCACTGTTAAAAGCGATGCAACCTAGTAATATCAGAAAAATATCGCTAAATACATGTTGGTACGAATATGTGACGCAACCGTTGTAACTCAAACGGACTGATACCGTTAGAAAGTCAATGAAATGTAGTTTTTGAAACTGTCTCTATTTCTTCAGCGCGCGCTAACGGCTAGGATTGGTCCCACAGTAAAAAATGACTTATTTATCTAAATTTTTAAATAAAGCGCTACCACAGCGCCCAGTGTAATTGCTGAGTTCCAGCAATCATGTCAAATTAAGAAGAATGTTATTTCTTGGAGTCCAATTGTCTCATTTATCACATTTATAAGGTCAAAGTCCAAAATCAGTTCAATTAAGTCCCACAGTCAATCGTTTCACTGTTAAAAGCGATGCAACCTAGTAATATCAGAAAAATATCGCTAAATACATGTTGGTACGAATATGTGACGCAACCGTTGTAACTCAAACGGACTGATACCGTTAGAAAGTCAATGAAATGTAGTTTTTGAAACTGTCTCTATTTCTTCAGCGCGCGCTAACGGCTAGGATTGGTCCCACAGTAAAAAATGACTTATTTATCTAAATTTTTAAATAAAGCGCTACCACAGCGCCCAGTGTAATTGCTGAGTTCCAGCAATCATGTCAAATTAAGAAGAATGTTATTTCTTGGAGTCCAATTGTCTCATTTATCACATTTATAAGGTCAAAGTCCAAAATCAGTTCAATTAAGTCCCACAGTCAATCGTTTCACTGTTAAAAGCGATGCAACCTAGTAATATCAGAAAAATATCGCTAAATACATGTTGGTACGAATATGTGACGCAACCGTTGTAACTCAAACGGACTGATACCGTTAGAAAGTCAATGAAATGTAGTTTTTGAAACTGTCTCTATTTCTTCAGCGCGCGCTAACGGCTAGGATTGGTCCCACAGTAAAAAATGACTTATTTATCTAAATTTTTAAATAAAGCGCTACCACAGCGCCCAGTGTAATCGCTGAGTTCCAGCAATCATGTCAAATTAAGAAGAATGTTATTTCTTGGAGTCCAATTGTCTCATTTATCACATTTATAAGGTCAAAGTCCAAAATCAGTTCAATTAAGTCCCACAGTCAATCGTTTCACTGTTAAAAGCGATGCAACCTAGTAATATCAGAAAAATATCGCTAAATACATGTTGGTACGAATATGTGACGCAACCGTTGTAACTCAAACGGACTGATACCGTTAGAAAGTCAATGAAATGTAGTTTTTGAAACTGTCTCTATTTCTTCAGCGCGCGCTAACGGCTAGGATTGGTCCCACAGTAAAAAATGACTTATTTATCTAAATTTTTAAATAAAGCGCTACCACAGCGCCCAGTGTAATTGCTGAGTTCCAGCAATCATGTCAAATTAAGAAGAATGTTATTTCTTGGAGTCCAATTGTCTCATTTATCACATTTATAAGGTCAAAGTCCAAAATCAGTTCAATTAAGTCCCACAGTCAATCGTTTCACTGTTAAAAGCGATGCAACCTAGTAATATCAGAAAAATATCGCTAAATACATGTTGGTACGAATATGTGACGCAACCGTTGTAACTCAAACGGACTGATACCGTTAGAAAGTCAATGAAATGTAGTTTTTGAAACTGTCTCTATTTCTTCAGCGCGCGCTAACGGCTAGGATTGGTCCCACAGTAAAAAATGACTTATTTATCTAAATTTTTAAATAAAGCGCTACCACAGCGCCCAGTGTAATTGCTGAGTTCCAGCAATCATGTCAAATTAAGAAGAATGTTATTTCTTGGAGTCCAATTGTCTCATTTATCACATTTATAAGGTCAAAGTCCAAAATCAGTTCAATTAAGTCCCACAGTCAATCGTTTCACTGTTAAAAGCGATGCAACCTAGTAATATCAGAAAAATATCGCTAAATACATGTTGGTACGAATATGTGACGCAACCGTTGTAACTCAAACGGACTGATACCGTTAGAAAGTCAATGAAATGTAGTTTTTGAAACTGTCTCTATTTCTTCAGCGCGCGCTAACGGCTAGGATTGGTCCCACAGTAAAAAATGACTTATTTATCTAAATTTTTAAATAAAGCGCTACCACAGCGCCCAGTGTAATTGCTGAGTTCCAGCAATCATGTCAAATTAAGAAGAATGTTATTTCTTGGAGTCCAATTGTCTCATTTATCACATTTATAAGGTCAAAGTCCAAAATCAGTTCAATTAAGTCCCACAGTCAATCGTTTCACTGTTAAAAGCGATGCAACCTAGTAATATCAGAAAAATATCGCTAAATACATGTTGGTACGAATATGTGACGCAACCGTTGTAACTCAAACGGACTGATACCGTTAGAAAGTCAATGAAATGTAGTTTTTGAAACTGTCTCTATTTCTTCAGCGCGCGCTAACGGCTAGGATTGGTCCCACAGTAAAAAATGACTTATTTATCTAAATTTTTAAATAAAGCGCTACCACAGCGCCCAGTGTAATTGCTGAGTTCCAGCAATCATGTCAAATTAAGAAGAATGTTATTTCTTGGAGTCCAATTGTCTCATTTATCACATTTATAAGGTCAAAGTCCAAAATCAGTTCAATTAAGTCCCACAGTCAATCGTTTCACTGTTAAAAGCGATGCAACCTAGTAATATCAGAAAAATATCGCTAAATACATGTTGGTACGAATATGTGACGCAACCGTTGTAACTCAAACGGACTGATACCGTTAGAAAGTCAATGAAATGTAGTTTTTGAAACTGTCTCTATTTCTTCAGCGCGCGCTAACGGCTAGGATTGGTCCCACAGTAAAAAATGACTTATTTATCTAAATTTTTAAATAAAGCGCTACCACAGCGCCCAGTGTAATCGCTGAGTTCCAGCAATCATGTCAAATTAAGAAGAATGTTATTTCTTGGAGTCCAATTGTCTCATTTATCACATTTATAAGGTCAAAGTCCAAAATCAGTTCAATTAAGTCCCACAGTCAATCGTTTCACTGTTAAAAGCGATGCAACCTAGTAATATCAGAAAAATATCGCTAAATACATGTTGGTACGAATATGTGACGCAACCGTTGTAACTCAAACGGACTGATACCGTTAGAAAGTCAATGAAATGTAGTTTTTGAAACTGTCTCTATTTCTTCAGCGCGCGCTAACGGCTAGGATTGGTCCCACAGTAAAAAATGACTTATTTATCTAAATTTTTAAATAAAGCGCTACCACAGCGCCCAGTGTAATCGCTGAGTTCCAGCAATCATGTCAAATTAAGAAGAATGTTATTTCTTGGAGTCCAATTGTCTCATTTATCACATTTATAAGGTCAAAGTCCAAAATCAGTTCAATTAAGTCCCACAGTCAATCGTTTCACTGTTAAAAGCGATGCAACCTAGTAATATCAGAAAAATATCGCTAAATACATGTTGGTACGAATATGTGACGCAACCGTTGTAACTCAAACGGACTGATACCGTTAGAAAGTCAATGAAATGTAGTTTTTGAAACTGTCTCTATTTCTTCAGCGCGCGCTAACGGCTAGGATTGGTCCCACAGTAAAAAATGACTTATTTATCTAAATTTTTAAATAAAGCGCTACCACAGCGCCCAGTGTAATTGCTGAGTTCCAGCAATCATGTCAAATTAAGAAGAATGTTATTTCTTGGAGTCCAATTGTCTCATTTATCACATTTATAAGGTCAAAGTCCAAAATCAGTTCAATTAAGTCCCACAGTCAATCGTTTCACTGTTAAAAGCGATGCAACCTAGTAATATCAGAAAAATATCGCTAAATACATGTTGGTACGAATATGTGACGCAACCGTTGTAACTCAAACGGACTGATACCGTTAGAAAGTCAATGAAATGTAGTTTTTGAAACTGTCTCTATTTCTTCAGCGCGCGCTAACGGCTAGGATTGGTCCCACAGTAAAAAATGACTTATTTATCTAAATTTTTAAATAAAGCGCTACCACAGCGCCCAGTGTAATCGCTGAGTTCCAGCAATCATGTCAAATTAAGAAGAATGTTATTTCTTGGAGTCCAATTGTCTCATTTATCACATTTATAAGGTCAAAGTCCAAAATCAGTTCAATTAAGTCCCACAGTCAATCGTTTCACTGTTAAAAGCGATGCAACCTAGTAATATCAGAAAAATATCGCTAAATACATGTTGGTACGAATATGTGACGCAACCGTTGTAACTCAAACGGACTGATACCGTTAGAAAGTCAATGAAATGTAGTTTTTGAAACTGTCTCTATTTCTTCAGCGCGCGCTAACGGCTAGGATTGGTCCCACAGTAAAAAATGACTTATTTATCTAAATTTTTAAATAAAGCGCTACCACAGCGCCCAGTGTAATCGCTGAGTTCCAGCAATCATGTCAAATTAAGAAGAATGTTATTTCTTGGAGTCCAATTGTCTCATTTATCACATTTATAAGGTCAAAGTCCAAAATCAGTTCAATTAAGTCCCACAGTCAATCGTTTCACTGTTAAAAGCGATGCAACCTAGTAATATCAGAAAAATATCGCTAAATACATGTTGGTACGAATATGTGACGCAACCGTTGTAACTCAAACGGACTGATACCGTTAGAAAGTCAATGAAATGTAGTTTTTGAAACTGTCTCTATTTCTTCAGCGCGCGCTAACGGCTAGGATTGGTCCCACAGTAAAAAATGACTTATTTATCTAAATTTTTAAATAAAGCGCTACCACAGCGCCCAGTGTAATTGCTGAGTTCCAGCAATCATGTCAAATTAAGAAGAATGTTATTTCTTGGAGTCCAATTGTCTCATTTATCACATTTATAAGGTCAAAGTCCAAAATCAGTTCAATTAAGTCCCACAGTCAATCGTTTCACTGTTAAAAGCGATGCAACCTAGTAATATCAGAAAAATATCGCTAAATACATGTTGGTACGAATATGTGACGCAACCGTTGTAACTCAAACGGACTGATACCGTTAGAAAGTCAATGAAATGTAGTTTTTGAAACTGTCTCTATTTCTTCAGCGCGCGCTAACGGCTAGGATTGGTCCCACAGTAAAAAATGACTTATTTATCTAAATTTTTAAATAAAGCGCTACCACAGCGCCCAGTGTAATTGCTGAGTTCCAGCAATCATGTCAAATTAAGAAGAATGTTATTTCTTGGAGTCCAATTGTCTCATTTATCACATTTATAAGGTCAAAGTCCAAAATCAGTTCAATTAAGTCCCACAGTCAATCGTTTCACTGTTAAAAGCGATGCAACCTAGTAATATCAGAAAAATATCGCTAAATACATGTTGGTACGAATATGTGACGCAACCGTTGTAACTCAAACGGACTGATACCGTTAGAAAGTCAATGAAATGTAGTTTTTGAAACTGTCTCTATTTCTTCAGCGCGCGCTAACGGCTAGGATTGGTCCCACAGTAAAAAATGACTTATTTATCTAAATTTTTAAATAAAGCGCTACCACAGCGCCCAGTGTAATTGCTGAGTTCCAGCAATCATGTCAAATTAAGAAGAATGTTATTTCTTGGAGTCCAATTGTCTCATTTATCACATTTATAAGGTCAAAGTCCAAAATCAGTTCAATTAAGTCCCACAGTCAATCGTTTCACTGTTAAAAGCGATGCAACCTAGTAATATCAGAAAAATATCGCTAAATACATGTTGGTACGAATATGTGACGCAACCGTTGTAACTCAAACGGACTGATACCGTTAGAAAGTCAATGAAATGTAGTTTTTGAAACTGTCTCTATTTCTTCAGCGCGCGCTAACGGCTAGGATTGGTCCCACAGTAAAAATGACTTATTTATCTAAATTTTTAAATAAAGCGCTACCACAGCGCCCAGTGTAATCGCTGAGTTCCAGCAATCATGTCAAATTAAGAAGAATGTTATTTCTTGGAGTCCAATTGTCTCATTTATCACATTTATAAGGTCAAAGTCCAAAATCAGTTCAATTAAGTCCCACAGTCAATCGTTTCACTGTTAAAAGCGATGCAACCTAGTAATATCAGAAAAATATCGCTAAATACATGTTGGTACGAATATGTGACGCAACCGTTGTAACTCAAACGGACTGATACCGTTAGAAAGTCAATGAAATGTAGTTTTTGAAACTGTCTCTATTTCTTCAGCGCGCGCTAACGGCTAGGATTGGTCCCACAGTAAAAAATGACTTATTTATCTAAATTTTTAAATAAAGCGCTACCACAGCGCCCAGTGTAATCGCTGAGTTCCAGCAATCATGTCAAATTAAGAAGAATGTTATTTCTTGGAGTCCAATTGTCTCATTTATCACATTTATAAGGTCAAAGTCCAAAATCAGTTCAATTAAGTCCCACAGTCAATCGTTTCACTGTTAAAAGCGATGCAACCTAGTAATATCAGAAAAATATCGCTAAATACATGTTGGTACGAATATGTGACGCAACCGTTGTAACTCAAACGGACTGATACCGTTAGAAAGTCAATGAAATGTAGTTTTTGAAACTGTCTCTATTTCTTCAGCGCGCGCTAACGGCTAGGATTGGTCCCACAGTAAAAAATGACTTATTTATCTAAATTTTTAAATAAAGCGCTACCACAGCGCCCAGTGTAATTGCTGAGTTCCAGCAATCATGTCAAATTAAGAAGAATGTTATTTCTTGGAGTCCAATTGTCTCATTTATCACATTTATAAGGTCAAAGTCCAAAATCAGTTCAATTAAGTCCCACAGTCAATCGTTTCACTGTTAAAAGCGATGCAACCTAGTAATATCAGAAAAATATCGCTAAATACATGTTGGTACGAATATGTGACGCAACCGTTGTAACTCAAACGGACTGATACCGTTAGAAAGTCAATGAAATGTAGTTTTTGAAACTGTCTCTATTTCTTCAGCGCGCGCTAACGGCTAGGATTGGTCCCACAGTAAAAAATGACTTATTTATCTAAATTTTTAAATAAAGCGCTACCACAGCGCCCAGTGTAATTGCTGAGTTCCAGCAATCATGTCAAATTAAGAAGAATGTTATTTCTTGGAGTCCAATTGTCTCATTTATCACATTTATAAGGTCAAAGTCCAAAATCAGTTCAATTAAGTCCCACAGTCAATCGTTTCACTGTTAAAAGCGATGCAACCTAGTAATATCAGAAAAATATCGCTAAATACATGTTGGTACGAATATGTGACGCAACCGTTGTAACTCAAACGGACTGATACCGTTAGAAAGTCAATGAAATGTAGTTTTTGAAACTGTCTCTATTTCTTCAGCGCGCGCTAACGGCTAGGATTGGTCCCACAGTAAAAAATGACTTATTTATCTAAATTTTTAAATAAAGCGCTACCACAGCGCCCAGTGTAATCGCTGAGTTCCAGCAATCATGTCAAATTAAGAAGAATGTTATTTCTTGGAGTCCAATTGTCTCATTTATCACATTTATAAGGTCAAAGTCCAAAATCAGTTCAATTAAGTCCCACAGTCAATCGTTTCACTGTTAAAAGCGATGCAACCTAGTAATATCAGAAAAATATCGCTAAATACATGTTGGTACGAATATGTGACGCAACCGTTGTAACTCAAACGGACTGATACCGTTAGAAAGTCAATGAAATGTAGTTTTTGAAACTGTCTCTATTTCTTCAGCGCGCGCTAACGGCTAGGATTGGTCCCACAGTAAAAAATGACTTATTTATCTAAATTTTTAAATAAAGCGCTACCACAGCGCCCAGTGTAATCGCTGAGTTCCAGCAATCATGTCAAATTAAGAAGAATGTTATTTCTTGGAGTCCAATTGTCTCATTTATCACATTTATAAGGTCAAAGTCCAAAATCAGTTCAATTAAGTCCCACAGTCAATCGTTTCACTGTTAAAAGCGATGCAACCTAGTAATATCAGAAAAATATCGCTAAATACATGTTGGTACGAATATGTGACGCAACCGTTGTAACTCAAACGGACTGATACCGTTAGAAAGTCAATGAAATGTAGTTTTTGAAACTGTCTCTATTTCTTCAGCGCGCGCTAACGGCTAGGATTGGTCCCACAGTAAAAAATGACTTATTTATCTAAATTTTTAAATAAAGCGCTACCACAGCGCCCAGTGTAATTGCTGAGTTCCAGCAATCATGTCAAATTAAGAAGAATGTTATTTCTTGGAGTCCAATTGTCTCATTTATCACATTTATAAGGTCAAAGTCCAAAATCAGTTCAATTAAGTCCCACAGTCAATCGTTTCACTGTTAAAAGCGATGCAACCTAGTAATATCAGAAAAATATCGCTAAATACATGTTGGTACGAATATGTGACGCAACCGTTGTAACTCAAACGGACTGATACCGTTAGAAAGTCAATGAAATGTAGTTTTTGAAACTGTCTCTATTTCTTCAGCGCGCGCTAACGGCTAGGATTGGTCCCACAGTAAAAAATGACTTATTTATCTAAATTTTTAAATAAAGCGCTACCACAGCGCCCAGTGTAATTGCTGAGTTCCAGCAATCATGTCAAATTAAGAAGAATGTTATTTCTTGGAGTCCAATTGTCTCATTTATCACATTTATAAGGTCAAAGTCCAAAATCAGTTCAATTAAGTCCCACAGTCAATCGTTTCACTGTTAAAAGCGATGCAACCTAGTAATATCAGAAAAATATCGCTAAATACATGTTGGTACGAATATGTGACGCAACCGTTGTAACTCAAACGGACTGATACCGTTAGAAAGTCAATGAAATGTAGTTTTTGAAACTGTCTCTATTTCTTCAGCGCGCGCTAACGGCTAGGATTGGTCCCACAGTAAAAAATGACTTATTTATCTAAATTTTTAAATAAAGCGCTACCACAGCGCCCAGTGTAATCGCTGAGTTCCAGCAATCATGTCAAATTAAGAAGAATGTTATTTCTTGGAGTCCAATTGTCTCATTTATCACATTTATAAGGTCAAAGTCCAAAATCAGTTCAATTAAGTCCCACAGTCAATCGTTTCACTGTTAAAAGCGATGCAACCTAGTAATATCAGAAAAATATCGCTAAATACATGTTGGTACGAATATGTGACGCAACCGTTGTAACTCAAACGGACTGATACCGTTAGAAAGTCAATGAAATGTAGTTTTTGAAACTGTCTCTATTTCTTCAGCGCGCGCTAACGGCTAGGATTGGTCCCACAGTAAAAAATGACTTATTTATCTAAATTTTTAAATAAAGCGCTACCACAGCGCCCAGTGTAATTGCTGAGTTCCAGCAATCATGTCAAATTAAGAAGAATGTTATTTCTTGGAGTCCAATTGTCTCATTTATCACATTTATAAGGTCAAAGTCCAAAATCAGTTCAATTAAGTCCCACAGTCAATCGTTTCACTGTTAAAAGCGATGCAACCTAGTAATATCAGAAAAATATCGCTAAATACATGTTGGTACGAATATGTGACGCAACCGTTGTAACTCAAACGGACTGATACCGTTAGAAAGTCAATGAAATGTAGTTTTTGAAACTGTCTCTATTTCTTCAGCGCGCGCTAACGGCTAGGATTGGTCCCACAGTAAAAAATGACTTATTTATCTAAATTTTAAATAAAGCGCTACCACAGCGCCCAGTGTAATCGCTGAGTTCCAGCAATCATGTCAAATTAAGAAGAATGTTATTTCTTGGAGTCCAATTGTCTCATTTATCACATTTATAAGGTCAAAGTCCAAAATCAGTTCAATTAAGTCCCACAGTCAATCGTTTCACTGTTAAAAGCGATGCAACCTAGTAATATCAGAAAAATATCGCTAAATACATGTTGGTACGAATATGTGACGCAACCGTTGTAACTCAAACGGACTGATACCGTTAGAAAGTCAATGAAATGTAGTTTTTGAAACTGTCTCTATTTCTTCAGCGCGCGCTAACGGCTAGGATTGGTCCCACAGTAAAAATGACTTATTTATCTAAATTTTTAAATAAAGCGCTACCACAGCGCCCAGTGTAATTGCTGAGTTCCAGCAATCATGTCAAATTAAGAAGAATGTTATTTCTTGGAGTCCAATTGTCTCATTTATCACATTTATAAGGTCAAAGTCCAAAATCAGTTCAATTAAGTCCCACAGTCAATCGTTTCACTGTTAAAAGCGATGCAACCTAGTAATATCAGAAAAATATCGCTAAATACATGTTGGTACGAATATGTGACGCAACCGTTGTAACTCAAACGGACTGATACCGTTAGAAAGTCAATGAAATGTAGTTTTTGAAACTGTCTCTATTTCTTCAGCGCGCGCTAACGGCTAGGATTGGTCCCACAGTAAAAATGACTTATTTATCTAAATTTTAAATAAAGCGCTACCACAGCGCCCAGTGTAATTGCTGAGTTCCAGCAATCATGTCAAATTAAGAAGAATGTTATTTCTTGGAGTCCAATTGTCTCATTTATCACATTTATAAGGTCAAAGTCCAAAATCAGTTCAATTAAGTCCCACAGTCAATCGTTTCACTGTTAAAAGCGATGCAACCTAGTAATATCAGAAAAATATCGCTAAATACATGTTGGTACGAATATGTGACGCAACCGTTGTAACTCAAACGGACTGATACCGTTAGAAAGTCAATGAAATGTAGTTTTTGAAACTGTCTCTATTTCTTCAGCGCGCGCTAACGGCTAGGATTGGTCCCACAGTAAAAAATGACTTATTTATCTAAATTTTTAAATAAAGCGCTACCACAGCGCCCAGTGTAATTGCTGAGTTCCAGCAATCATGTCAAATTAAGAAGAATGTTATTTCTTGGAGTCCAATTGTCTCATTTATCACATTTATAAGGTCAAAGTCCAAAATCAGTTCAATTAAGTCCCACAGTCAATCGTTTCACTGTTAAAAGCGATGCAACCTAGTAATATCAGAAAAATATCGCTAAATACATGTTGGTACGAATATGTGACGCAACCGTTGTAACTCAAACGGACTGATACCGTTAGAAAGTCAATGAAATGTAGTTTTTGAAACTGTCTCTATTTCTTCAGCGCGCGCTAACGGCTAGGATTGGTCCCACAGTGAAAAATGACTTTTTTTCTAAATTTTTAAATAAAGCGCTACCACAGCGCCCAGTGTAATTGCTGAGTTCCAGCAATCATGTCAAATTAAGAAGAATGTTATTTCTTGGAGTCCAATTGTCTCATTTATCACATTTATAAGGTCAAAGTCCAAAATCAGTTCAATTAAGTCCCACAGTCAATCGTTTCACTGTTAAAAGCGATGCAACCTAGTAATATCAGAAAAATATCGCTAAATACATGTTGGTACGAATATGTGACGCAACCGTTGTAACTCAAACGGATTGATACCGTTAGAAAGTCAATGAAATGTAGTTTTTGAAACTGTCTCTATTTCTTCAGCGCGCGCTAACGGCTAGGATTGGTCCCACAGTAAAAAATGACTTATTTATCTAAATTTTTAAATAAAGCGCTACCACAGCGCCCAGTGTAATCGCTGAGTTCCAGCAATCATGTCAAATTAAGAAGAATGTTATTTCTTGGAGTCCAATTGTCTCATTTATCACATTTATAAGGTCAAAGTCCAAAATCAGTTCAATTAAGTCCCACAGTCAATCGTTTCACTGTTAAAAGCGATGCAACCTAGTAATATCAGAAAAATATCGCTAAATACATGTTGGTACGAATATGTGACGCAACCGTTGTAACTCAAACGGATTGATACCGTTAGAAAGTCAATGAAATGTAGTTTTTGAAACTGTCTCTATTTCTTCAGCGCGCGCTAACGGCTAGGATTGGTCCCACAGTAAAAAATGACTTATTTATCTAAATTTTTAAATAAAGCGCTACCACAGCGCCCAGTGTAATGCTGAGTTCCAGCAATCATGTCAAATTAAGAAGAATGTTATTTCTTGGAGTCCAATTGTCTCATTTATCACATTTATAAGGTCAAAGTCCAAAATCAGTTCAATTAAGTCCCACAGTCAATCGTTTCACTGTTAAAAGCGATGCAACCTAGTAATATCAGAAAAATATCGCTAAATACATGTTGGTACGAATATGTGACGCAACCGTTGTAACTCAAACGGATGATACCGTTAGAAAGTCAATGAAATGTAGTTTTTGAAACTGTCTCTATTTCTTCAGCGCGCGCTAACGGCTAGGATTGGTCCCACAGTAAAAAATGACTTATTTATCTAAATTTTTAAATAAAGCGCTACCACAGCGCCCAGTGTAATGCTGAGTTCCAGCAATCATGTCAAATTAAGAAGAATGTTATTTCTTGGAGTCCAATTGTCTCATTTATCACATTTATAAGGTCAAAGTCCAAAATCAGTTCAATTAAGTCCCACAGTCAATCGTTTCACTGTTAAAAGCGATGCAACCTAGTAATATCAGAAAAATATCGCTAAATACATGTTGGTACGAATATGTGACGCAACCGTTGTAACTCAAACGGATGATACCGTTAGAAAGTCAATGAAATGTAGTTTTTGAAACTGTCTCTATTTCTTCAGCGCGCGCTAACGGCTAGGATTGGTCCCACAGTAAAAAATGACTTATTTATCTAAATTTTTAAATAAAGCGCTACCACAGCGCCCAGTGTAATCGCTGAGTTCCAGCAATCATGTCAAATTAAGAAGAATGTTATTTCTTGGAGTCCAATTGTCTCATTTATCACATTTATAAGGTCAAAGTCCAAAATCAGTTCAATTAAGTCCCACAGTCAATCGTTTCACTGTTAAAAGCGATGCAACCTAGTAATATCAGAAAAATATCGCTAAATACATGTTGGTACGAATATGTGACGCAACCGTTGTAACTCAAACGGATTGATACCGTTAGAAAGTCAATGAAATGTAGTTTTTGAAACTGTCTCTATTTCTTCAGCGCGCGCTAACGGCTAGGATTGGTCCCACAGTAAAAAATGACTTATTTATCTAAATTTTTAAATAAAGCGCTACCACAGCGCCCAGTGTAATCGCTGAGTTCCAGCAATCATGTCAAATTAAGAAGAATGTTATTTCTTGGAGTCCAATTGTCTCATTTATCACATTTATAAGGTCAAAGTCCAAAATCAGTTCAATTAAGTCCCACAGTCAATCGTTTCACTGTTAAAAGCGATGCAACCTAGTAATATCAGAAAAATATCGCTAAATACATGTTGGTACGAATATGTGACGCAACCGTTGTAACTCAAACGGATGATACCGTTAGAAAGTCAATGAAATGTAGTTTTTGAAACTGTCTCTATTTCTTCAGCGCGCGCTAACGGCTAGGATTGGTCCCACAGTAAAAAATGACTTATTTATCTAAATTTTTAAATAAAGCGCTACCACAGCGCCCAGTGTAATCGCTGAGTTCCAGCAATCATGTCAAATTAAGAAGAATGTTATTTCTTGGAGTCCAATTGTCTCATTTATCACATTTATAAGGTCAAAGTCCAAAATCAGTTCAATTAAGTCCCACAGTCAATCGTTTCACTGTTAAAAGCGATGCAACCTAGTAATATCAGAAAAATATCGCTAAATACATGTTGGTACGAATATGTGACGCAACCGTTGTAACTCAAACGGATGATACCGTTAGAAAGTCAATGAAATGTAGTTTTTGAAACTGTCTCTATTTCTTCAGCGCGCGCTAACGGCTAGGATTGGTCCCACAGTAAAAAATGACTTATTTATCTAAATTTTTAAATAAAGCGCTACCACAGCGCCCAGTGTAATCGCTGAGTTCCAGCAATCATGTCAAATTAAGAAGAATGTTATTTCTTGGAGTCCAATTGTCTCATTTATCACATTTATAAGGTCAAAGTCCAAAATCAGTTCAATTAAGTCCCACAGTCAATCGTTTCACTGTTAAAAGCGATGCAACCTAGTAATATCAGAAAAATATCGCTAAATACATGTTGGTACGAATATGTGACGCAACCGTTGTAACTCAAACGGATGATACCGTTAGAAAGTCAATGAAATGTAGTTTTTGAAACTGTCTCTATTTCTTCAGCGCGCGCTAACGGCTAGGATTGGTCCCACAGTAAAAAATGACTTATTTATCTAAATTTTTAAATAAAGCGCTACCACAGCGCCCAGTGTAATCGCTGAGTTCCAGCAATCATGTCAAATTAAGAAGAATGTTATTTCTTGGAGTCCAATTGTCTCATTTATCACATTTATAAGGTCAAAGTCCAAAATCAGTTCAATTAAGTCCCACAGTCAATCGTTTCACTGTTAAAAGCGATGCAACCTAGTAATATCAGAAAAATATCGCTAAATACATGTTGGTACGAATATGTGACGCAACCGTTGTAACTCAAACGGATGATACCGTTAGAAAGTCAATGAAATGTAGTTTTTGAAACTGTCTCTATTTCTTCAGCGCGCGCTAACGGCTAGGATTGGTCCCACAGTAAAAAATGACTTATTTATCTAAATTTTTAAATAAAGCGCTACCACAGCGCCCAGTGTAATGCTGAGTTCCAGCAATCATGTCAAATTAAGAAGAATGTTATTTCTTGGAGTCCAATTGTCTCATTTATCACATTTATAAGGTCAAAGTCCAAAATCAGTTCAATTAAGTCCCACAGTCAATCGTTTCACTGTTAAAAGCGATGCAACCTAGTAATATCAGAAAAATATCGCTAAATACATGTTGGTACGAATATGTGACGCAACCGTTGTAACTCAAACGGATGATACCGTTAGAAAGTCAATGAAATGTAGTTTTTGAAACTGTCTCTATTTCTTCAGCGCGCGCTAACGGCTAGGATTGGTCCCACAGTAAAAAATGACTTATTTATCTAAATTTTTAAATAAAGCGCTACCACAGCGCCCAGTGTAATCGCTGAGTTCCAGCAATCATGTCAAATTAAGAAGAATGTTATTTCTTGGAGTCCAATTGTCTCATTTATCACATTTATAAGGTCAAAGTCCAAAATCAGTTCAATTAAGTCCCACAGTCAATCGTTTCACTGTTAAAAGCGATGCAACCTAGTAATATCAGAAAAATATCGCTAAATACATGTTGGTACGAATATGTGACGCAACCGTTGTAACTCAAACGGATGATACCGTTAGAAAGTCAATGAAATGTAGTTTTTGAAACTGTCTCTATTTCTTCAGCGCGCGCTAACGGCTAGGATTGGTCCCACAGTAAAAAATGACTTATTTATCTAAATTTTTAAATAAAGCGCTACCACAGCGCCCAGTGTAATCGCTGAGTTCCAGCAATCATGTCAAATTAAGAAGAATGTTATTTCTTGGAGTCCAATTGTCTCATTTATCACATTTATAAGGTCAAAGTCCAAAATCAGTTCAATTAAGTCCCACAGTCAATCGTTTCACTGTTAAAAGCGATGCAACCTAGTAATATCAGAAAAATATCGCTAAATACATGTTGGTACGAATATGTGACGCAACCGTTGTAACTCAAACGGATGATACCGTTAGAAAGTCAATGAAATGTAGTTTTTGAAACTGTCTCTATTTCTTCAGCGCGCGCTAACGGCTAGGATTGGTCCCACAGTAAAAAATGACTTATTTATCTAAATTTTTAAATAAAGCGCTACCACAGCGCCCAGTGTAATCGCTGAGTTCCAGCAATCATGTCAAATTAAGAAGAATGTTATTTCTTGGAGTCCAATTGTCTCATTTATCACATTTATAAGGTCAAAGTCCAAAATCAGTTCAATTAAGTCCCACAGTCAATCGTTTCACTGTTAAAAGCGATGCAACCTAGTAATATCAGAAAAATATCGCTAAATACATGTTGGTACGAATATGTGACGCAACCGTTGTAACTCAAACGGACTGATACCGTTAGAAAGTCAATGAAATGTAGTTTTTGAAACTGTCTCTATTTCTTCAGCGCGCGCTAACGGCTAGGATTGGTCCCACAGTAAAAAATGACTTATTTATCTAAATTTTTAAATAAAGCGCTACCACAGCGCCCAGTGTAATCGCTGAGTTCCAGCAATCATGTCAAATTAAGAAGAATGTTATTTCTTGGAGTCCAATTGTCTCATTTATCACATTTATAAGGTCAAAGTCCAAAATCAGTTCAATTAAGTCCCACAGTCAATCGTTTCACTGTTAAAAGCGATGCAACCTAGTAATATCAGAAAAATATCGCTAAATACATGTTGGTACGAATATGTGACGCAACCGTTGTAACTCAAACGGACTGATACCGTTAGAAAGTCAATGAAATGTAGTTTTTGAAACTGTCTCTATTTCTTCAGCGCGCGCTAACGGCTAGGATTGGTCCCACAGTAAAAAATGACTTATTTATCTAAATTTTTAAATAAAGCGCTACCACAGCGCCCAGTGTAATCGCTGAGTTCCAGCAATCATGTCAAATTAAGAAGAATGTTATTTCTTGGAGTCCAATTGTCTCATTTATCACATTTATAAGGTCAAAGTCCAAAATCAGTTCAATTAAGTCCCACAGTCAATCGTTTCACTGTTAAAAGCGATGCAACCTAGTAATATCAGAAAAATATCGCTAAATACATGTTGGTACGAATATGTGACGCAACCGTTGTAACTCAAACGGATGATACCGTTAGAAAGTCAATGAAATGTAGTTTTTGAAACTGTCTCTATTTCTTCAGCGCGCGCTAACGGCTAGGATTGGTCCCACAGTAAAAAATGACTTATTTATCTAAATTTTTAAATAAAGCGCTACCACAGCGCCCAGTGTAATCGCTGAGTTCCAGCAATCATGTCAAATTAAGAAGAATGTTATTTCTTGGAGTCCAATTGTCTCATTTATCACATTTATAAGGTCAAAGTCCAAAATCAGTTCAATTAAGTCCCACAGTCAATCGTTTCACTGTTAAAAGCGATGCAACCTAGTAATATCAGAAAAATATCGCTAAATACATGTTGGTACGAATATGTGACGCAACCGTTGTAACTCAAACGGATGATACCGTTAGAAAGTCAATGAAATGTAGTTTTTGAAACTGTCTCTATTTCTTCAGCGCGCGCTAACGGCTAGGATTGGTCCCACAGTAAAAAATGACTTATTTATCTAAATTTTTAAATAAAGCGCTACCACAGCGCCCAGTGTAATCGCTGAGTTCCAGCAATCATGTCAAATTAAGAAGAATGTTATTTCTTGGAGTCCAATTGTCTCATTTATCACATTTATAAGGTCAAAGTCCAAAATCAGTTCAATTAAGTCCCACAGTCAATCGTTTCACTGTTAAAAGCGATGCAACCTAGTAATATCAGAAAAATATCGCTAAATACATGTTGGTACGAATATGTGACGCAACCGTTGTAACTCAAACGGACTGATACCGTTAGAAAGTCAATGAAATGTAGTTTTTGAAACTGTCTCTATTTCTTCAGCGCGCGCTAACGGCTAGGATTGGTCCCACAGTAAAAAATGACTTATTTATCTAAATTTTTAAATAAAGCGCTACCACAGCGCCCAGTGTAATCGCTGAGTTCCAGCAATCATGTCAAATTAAGAAGAATGTTATTTCTTGGAGTCCAATTGTCTCATTTATCACATTTATAAGGTCAAAGTCCAAAATCAGTTCAATTAAGTCCCACAGTCAATCGTTTCACTGTTAAAAGCGATGCAACCTAGTAATATCAGAAAAATATCGCTAAATACATGTTGGTACGAATATGTGACGCAACCGTTGTAACTCAAACGGATGATACCGTTAGAAAGTCAATGAAATGTAGTTTTTGAAACTGTCTCTATTTCTTCAGCGCGCGCTAACGGCTAGGATTGGTCCCACAGTAAAAAATGACTTATTTATCTAAATTTTTAAATAAAGCGCTACCACAGCGCCCAGTGTAATCGCTGAGTTCCAGCAATCATGTCAAATTAAGAAGAATGTTATTTCTTGGAGTCCAATTGTCTCATTTATCACATTTATAAGGTCAAAGTCCAAAATCAGTTCAATTAAGTCCCACAGTCAATCGTTTCACTGTTAAAAGCGATGCAACCTAGTAATATCAGAAAAATATCGCTAAATACATGTTGGTACGAATATGTGACGCAACCGTTGTAACTCAAACGGATGATACCGTTAGAAAGTCAATGAAATGTAGTTTTTGAAACTGTCTCTATTTCTTCAGCGCGCGCTAACGGCTAGGATTGGTCCCACAGTAAAAAATGACTTATTTATCTAAATTTTTAAATAAAGCGCTACCACAGCGCCCAGTGTAATCGCTGAGTTCCAGCAATCATGTCAAATTAAGAAGAATGTTATTTCTTGGAGTCCAATTGTCTCATTTATCACATTTATAAGGTCAAAGTCCAAAATCAGTTCAATTAAGTCCCACAGTCAATCGTTTCACTGTTAAAAGCGATGCAACCTAGTAATATCAGAAAAATATCGCTAAATACATGTTGGTACGAATATGTGACGCAACCGTTGTAACTCAAACGGATGATACCGTTAGAAAGTCAATGAAATGTAGTTTTTGAAACTGTCTCTATTTCTTCAGCGCGCGCTAACGGCTAGGATTGGTCCCACAGTAAAAAATGACTTATTTATCTAAATTTTTAAATAAAGCGCTACCACAGCGCCCAGTGTAATCGCTGAGTTCCAGCAATCATGTCAAATTAAGAAGAATGTTATTTCTTGGAGTCCAATTGTCTCATTTATCACATTTATAAGGTCAAAGTCCAAAATCAGTTCAATTAAGTCCCACAGTCAATCGTTTCACTGTTAAAAGCGATGCAACCTAGTAATATCAGAAAAATATCGCTAAATACATGTTGGTACGAATATGTGACGCAACCGTTGTAACTCAAACGGATGATACCGTTAGAAAGTCAATGAAATGTAGTTTTTGAAACTGTCTCTATTTCTTCAGCGCGCGCTAACGGCTAGGATTGGTCCCACAGTAAAAAATGACTTATTTATCTAAATTTTTAAATAAAGCGCTACCACAGCGCCCAGTGTAATCGCTGAGTTCCAGCAATCATGTCAAATTAAGAAGAATGTTATTTCTTGGAGTCCAATTGTCTCATTTATCACATTTATAAGGTCAAAGTCCAAAATCAGTTCAATTAAGTCCCACAGTCAATCGTTTCACTGTTAAAAGCGATGCAACCTAGTAATATCAGAAAAATATCGCTAAATACATGTTGGTACGAATATGTGACGCAACCGTTGTAACTCAAACGGATGATACCGTTAGAAAGTCAATGAAATGTAGTTTTTGAAACTGTCTCTATTTCTTCAGCGCGCGCTAACGGCTAGGATTGGTCCCACAGTAAAAAATGACTTATTTATCTAAATTTTTAAATAAAGCGCTACCACAGCGCCCAGTGTAATCGCTGAGTTCCAGCAATCATGTCAAATTAAGAAGAATGTTATTTCTTGGAGTCCAATTGTCTCATTTATCACATTTATAAGGTCAAAGTCCAAAATCAGTTCAATTAAGTCCCACAGTCAATCGTTTCACTGTTAAAAGCGATGCAACCTAGTAATATCAGAAAAATATCGCTAAATACATGTTGGTACGAATATGTGACGCAACCGTTGTAACTCAAACGGATGATACCGTTAGAAAGTCAATGAAATGTAGTTTTTGAAACTGTCTCTATTTCTTCAGCGCGCGCTAACGGCTAGGATTGGTCCCACAGTAAAAAATGACTTATTTATCTAAATTTTTAAATAAAGCGCTACCACAGCGCCCAGTGTAATCGCTGAGTTCCAGCAATCATGTCAAATTAAGAAGAATGTTATTTCTTGGAGTCCAATTGTCTCATTTATCACATTTATAAGGTCAAAGTCCAAAATCAGTTCAATTAAGTCCCACAGTCAATCGTTTCACTGTTAAAAGCGATGCAACCTAGTAATATCAGAAAAATATCGCTAAATACATGTTGGTACGAATATGTGACGCAACCGTTGTAACTCAAACGGATGATACCGTTAGAAAGTCAATGAAATGTAGTTTTTGAAACTGTCTCTATTTCTTCAGCGCGCGCTAACGGCTAGGATTGGTCCCACAGTAAAAAATGACTTATTTATCTAAATTTTTAAATAAAGCGCTACCACAGCGCCCAGTGTAATCGCTGAGTTCCAGCAATCATGTCAAATTAAGAAGAATGTTATTTCTTGGAGTCCAATTGTCTCATTTATCACATTTATAAGGTCAAAGTCCAAAATCAGTTCAATTAAGTCCCACAGTCAATCGTTTCACTGTTAAAAGCGATGCAACCTAGTAATATCAGAAAAATATCGCTAAATACATGTTGGTACGAATATGTGACGCAACCGTTGTAACTCAAACGGATGATACCGTTAGAAAGTCAATGAAATGTAGTTTTTGAAACTGTCTCTATTTCTTCAGCGCGCGCTAACGGCTAGGATTGGTCCCACAGTAAAAAATGACTTATTTATCTAAATTTTTAAATAAAGCGCTACCACAGCGCCCAGTGTAATCGCTGAGTTCCAGCAATCATGTCAAATTAAGAAGAATGTTATTTCTTGGAGTCCAATTGTCTCATTTATCACATTTATAAGGTCAAAGTCCAAAATCAGTTCAATTAAGTCCCACAGTCAATCGTTTCACTGTTAAAAGCGATGCAACCTAGTAATATCAGAAAAATATCGCTAAATACATGTTGGTACGAATATGTGACGCAACCGTTGTAACTCAAACGGATGATACCGTTAGAAAGTCAATGAAATGTAGTTTTTGAAACTGTCTCTATTTCTTCAGCGCGCGCTAACGGCTAGGATTGGTCCCACAGTAAAAAATGACTTATTTATCTAAATTTTTAAATAAAGCGCTACCACAGCGCCCAGTGTAATCGCTGAGTTCCAGCAATCATGTCAAATTAAGAAGAATGTTATTTCTTGGAGTCCAATTGTCTCATTTATCACATTTATAAGGTCAAAGTCCAAAATCAGTTCAATTAAGTCCCACAGTCAATCGTTTCACTGTTAAAAGCGATGCAACCTAGTAATATCAGAAAAATATCGCTAAATACATGTTGGTACGAATATGTGACGCAACCGTTGTAACTCAAACGGATGATACCGTTAGAAAGTCAATGAAATGTAGTTTTTGAAACTGTCTCTATTTCTTCAGCGCGCGCTAACGGCTAGGATTGGTCCCACAGTAAAAAATGACTTATTTATCTAAATTTTTAAATAAAGCGCTACCACAGCGCCCAGTGTAATCGCTGAGTTCCAGCAATCATGTCAAATTAAGAAGAATGTTATTTCTTGGAGTCCAATTGTCTCATTTATCACATTTATAAGGTCAAAGTCCAAAATCAGTTCAATTAAGTCCCACAGTCAATCGTTTCACTGTTAAAAGCGATGCAACCTAGTAATATCAGAAAAATATCGCTAAATACATGTTGGTACGAATATGTGACGCAACCGTTGTAACTCAAACGGATGATACCGTTAGAAAGTCAATGAAATGTAGTTTTTGAAACTGTCTCTATTTCTTCAGCGCGCGCTAACGGCTAGGATTGGTCCCACAGTAAAAAATGACTTATTTATCTAAATTTTTAAATAAAGCGCTACCACAGCGCCCAGTGTAATCGCTGAGTTCCAGCAATCATGTCAAATTAAGAAGAATGTTATTTCTTGGAGTCCAATTGTCTCATTTATCACATTTATAAGGTCAAAGTCCAAAATCAGTTCAATTAAGTCCCACAGTCAATCGTTTCACTGTTAAAAGCGATGCAACCTAGTAATATCAGAAAAATATCGCTAAATACATGTTGGTACGAATATGTGACGCAACCGTTGTAACTCAAACGGATGATACCGTTAGAAAGTCAATGAAATGTAGTTTTTGAAACTGTCTCTATTTCTTCAGCGCGCGCTAACGGCTAGGATTGGTCCCACAGTAAAAAATGACTTATTTATCTAAATTTTTAAATAAAGCGCTACCACAGCGCCCAGTGTAATGCTGAGTTCCAGCAATCATGTCAAATTAAGAAGAATGTTATTTCTTGGAGTCCAATTGTCTCATTTATCACATTTATAAGGTCAAAGTCCAAAATCAGTTCAATTAAGTCCCACAGTCAATCGTTTCACTGTTAAAAGCGATGCAACCTAGTAATATCAGAAAAATATCGCTAAATACATGTTGGTACGAATATGTGACGCAACCGTTGTAACTCAAACGGATGATACCGTTAGAAAGTCAATGAAATGTAGTTTTTGAAACTGTCTCTATTTCTTCAGCGCGCGCTAACGGCTAGGATTGGTCCCACAGTAAAAAATGACTTATTTATCTAAATTTTTAAATAAAGCGCTACCACAGCGCCCAGTGTAATCGCTGAGTTCCAGCAATCATGTCAAATTAAGAAGAATGTTATTTCTTGGAGTCCAATTGTCTCATTTATCACATTTATAAGGTCAAAGTCCAAAATCAGTTCAATTAAGTCCCACAGTCAATCGTTTCACTGTTAAAAGCGATGCAACCTAGTAATATCAGAAAAATATCGCTAAATACATGTTGGTACGAATATGTGACGCAACCGTTGTAACTCAAACGGATGATACCGTTAGAAAGTCAATGAAATGTAGTTTTTGAAACTGTCTCTATTTCTTCAGCGCGCGCTAACGGCTAGGATTGGTCCCACAGTAAAAAATGACTTATTTATCTAAATTTTTAAATAAAGCGCTACCACAGCGCCCAGTGTAATGCTGAGTTCCAGCAATCATGTCAAATTAAGAAGAATGTTATTTCTTGGAGTCCAATTGTCTCATTTATCACATTTATAAGGTCAAAGTCCAAAATCAGTTCAATTAAGTCCCACAGTCAATCGTTTCACTGTTAAAAGCGATGCAACCTAGTAATATCAGAAAAATATCGCTAAATACATGTTGGTACGAATATGTGACGCAACCGTTGTAACTCAAACGGATGATACCGTTAGAAAGTCAATGAAATGTAGTTTTTGAAACTGTCTCTATTTCTTCAGCGCGCGCTAACGGCTAGGATTGGTCCCACAGTAAAAAATGACTTATTTATCTAAATTTTTAAATAAAGCGCTACCACAGCGCCCAGTGTAATGCTGAGTTCCAGCAATCATGTCAAATTAAGAAGAATGTTATTTCTTGGAGTCCAATTGTCTCATTTATCACATTTATAAGGTCAAAGTCCAAAATCAGTTCAATTAAGTCCCACAGTCAATCGTTTCACTGTTAAAAGCGATGCAACCTAGTAATATCAGAAAAATATCGCTAAATACATGTTGGTACGAATATGTGACGCAACCGTTGTAACTCAAACGGATGATACCGTTAGAAAGTCAATGAAATGTAGTTTTTGAAACTGTCTCTATTTCTTCAGCGCGCGCTAACGGCTAGGATTGGTCCCACAGTAAAAAATGACTTATTTATCTAAATTTTTAAATAAAGCGCTACCACAGCGCCCAGTGTAATCGCTGAGTTCCAGCAATCATGTCAAATTAAGAAGAATGTTATTTCTTGGAGTCCAATTGTCTCATTTATCACATTTATAAGGTCAAAGTCCAAAATCAGTTCAATTAAGTCCCACAGTCAATCGTTTCACTGTTAAAAGCGATGCAACCTAGTAATATCAGAAAAATATCGCTAAATACATGTTGGTACGAATATGTGACGCAACCGTTGTAACTCAAACGGATGATACCGTTAGAAAGTCAATGAAATGTAGTTTTTGAAACTGTCTCTATTTCTTCAGCGCGCGCTAACGGCTAGGATTGGTCCCACAGTAAAAAATGACTTATTTATCTAAATTTTTAAATAAAGCGCTACCACAGCGCCCAGTGTAATCGCTGAGTTCCAGCAATCATGTCAAATTAAGAAGAATGTTATTTCTTGGAGTCCAATTGTCTCATTTATCACATTTATAAGGTCAAAGTCCAAAATCAGTTCAATTAAGTCCCACAGTCAATCGTTTCACTGTTAAAAGCGATGCAACCTAGTAATATCAGAAAAATATCGCTAAATACATGTTGGTACGAATATGTGACGCAACCGTTGTAACTCAAACGGATGATACCGTTAGAAAGTCAATGAAATGTAGTTTTTGAAACTGTCTCTATTTCTTCAGCGCGCGCTAACGGCTAGGATTGGTCCCACAGTAAAAAATGACTTATTTATCTAAATTTTTAAATAAAGCGCTACCACAGCGCCCAGTGTAATCGCTGAGTTCCAGCAATCATGTCAAATTAAGAAGAATGTTATTTCTTGGAGTCCAATTGTCTCATTTATCACATTTATAAGGTCAAAGTCCAAAATCAGTTCAATTAAGTCCCACAGTCAATCGTTTCACTGTTAAAAGCGATGCAACCTAGTAATATCAGAAAAATATCGCTAAATACATGTTGGTACGAATATGTGACGCAACCGTTGTAACTCAAACGGATGATACCGTTAGAAAGTCAATGAAATGTAGTTTTTGAAACTGTCTCTATTTCTTCAGCGCGCGCTAACGGCTAGGATTGGTCCCACAGTAAAAAATGACTTATTTATCTAAATTTTTAAATAAAGCGCTACCACAGCGCCCAGTGTAATCGCTGAGTTCCAGCAATCATGTCAAATTAAGAAGAATGTTATTTCTTGGAGTCCAATTGTCTCATTTATCACATTTATAAGGTCAAAGTCCAAAATCAGTTCAATTAAGTCCCACAGTCAATCGTTTCACTGTTAAAAGCGATGCAACCTAGTAATATCAGAAAAATATCGCTAAATACATGTTGGTACGAATATGTGACGCAACCGTTGTAACTCAAACGGATGATACCGTTAGAAAGTCAATGAAATGTAGTTTTTGAAACTGTCTCTATTTCTTCAGCGCGCGCTAACGGCTAGGATTGGTCCCACAGTAAAAAATGACTTATTTATCTAAATTTTTAAATAAAGCGCTACCACAGCGCCCAGTGTAATCGCTGAGTTCCAGCAATCATGTCAAATTAAGAAGAATGTTATTTCTTGGAGTCCAATTGTCTCATTTATCACATTTATAAGGTCAAAGTCCAAAATCAGTTCAATTAAGTCCCACAGTCAATCGTTTCACTGTTAAAAGCGATGCAACCTAGTAATATCAGAAAAATATCGCTAAATACATGTTGGTACGAATATGTGACGCAACCGTTGTAACTCAAACGGACTGATACCGTTAGAAAGTCAATGAAATGTAGTTTTTGAAACTGTCTCTATTTCTTCAGCGCGCGCTAACGGCTAGGATTGGTCCCACAGTAAAAAATGACTTATTTATCTAAATTTTTAAATAAAGCGCTACCACAGCGCCCAGTGTAATCGCTGAGTTCCAGCAATCATGTCAAATTAAGAAGAATGTTATTTCTTGGAGTCCAATTGTCTCATTTATCACATTTATAAGGTCAAAGTCCAAAATCAGTTCAATTAAGTCCCACAGTCAATCGTTTCACTGTTAAAAGCGATGCAACCTAGTAATATCAGAAAAATATCGCTAAATACATGTTGGTACGAATATGTGACGCAACCGTTGTAACTCAAACGGATGATACCGTTAGAAAGTCAATGAAATGTAGTTTTTGAAACTGTCTCTATTTCTTCAGCGCGCGCTAACGGCTAGGATTGGTCCCACAGTAAAAAATGACTTATTTATCTAAATTTTTAAATAAAGCGCTACCACAGCGCCCAGTGTAATCGCTGAGTTCCAGCAATCATGTCAAATTAAGAAGAATGTTATTTCTTGGAGTCCAATTGTCTCATTTATCACATTTATAAGGTCAAAGTCCAAAATCAGTTCAATTAAGTCCCACAGTCAATCGTTTCACTGTTAAAAGCGATGCAACCTAGTAATATCAGAAAAATATCGCTAAATACATGTTGGTACGAATATGTGACGCAACCGTTGTAACTCAAACGGACTGATACCGTTAGAAAGTCAATGAAATGTAGTTTTTGAAACTGTCTCTATTTCTTCAGCGCGCGCTAACGGCTAGGATTGGTCCCACAGTAAAAAATGACTTATTTATCTAAATTTTTAAATAAAGCGCTACCACAGCGCCCAGTGTAATGCTGAGTTCCAGCAATCATGTCAAATTAAGAAGAATGTTATTTCTTGGAGTCCAATTGTCTCATTTATCACATTTATAAGGTCAAAGTCCAAAATCAGTTCAATTAAGTCCCACAGTCAATCGTTTCACTGTTAAAAGCGATGCAACCTAGTAATATCAGAAAAATATCGCTAAATACATGTTGGTACGAATATGTGACGCAACCGTTGTAACTCAAACGGATGATACCGTTAGAAAGTCAATGAAATGTAGTTTTTGAAACTGTCTCTATTTCTTCAGCGCGCGCTAACGGCTAGGATTGGTCCCACAGTAAAAAATGACTTATTTATCTAAATTTTTAAATAAAGCGCTACCACAGCGCCCAGTGTAATCGCTGAGTTCCAGCAATCATGTCAAATTAAGAAGAATGTTATTTCTTGGAGTCCAATTGTCTCATTTATCACATTTATAAGGTCAAAGTCCAAAATCAGTTCAATTAAGTCCCACAGTCAATCGTTTCACTGTTAAAAGCGATGCAACCTAGTAATATCAGAAAAATATCGCTAAATACATGTTGGTACGAATATGTGACGCAACCGTTGTAACTCAAACGGATGATACCGTTAGAAAGTCAATGAAATGTAGTTTTTGAAACTGTCTCTATTTCTTCAGCGCGCGCTAACGGCTAGGATTGGTCCCACAGTAAAAAATGACTTATTTATCTAAATTTTTAAATAAAGCGCTACCACAGCGCCCAGTGTAATCGCTGAGTTCCAGCAATCATGTCAAATTAAGAAGAATGTTATTTCTTGGAGTCCAATTGTCTCATTTATCACATTTATAAGGTCAAAGTCCAAAATCAGTTCAATTAAGTCCCACAGTCAATCGTTTCACTGTTAAAAGCGATGCAACCTAGTAATATCAGAAAAATATCGCTAAATACATGTTGGTACGAATATGTGACGCAACCGTTGTAACTCAAACGGACTGATACCGTTAGAAAGTCAATGAAATGTAGTTTTTGAAACTGTCTCTATTTCTTCAGCGCGCGCTAACGGCTAGGATTGGTCCCACAGTAAAAAATGACTTATTTATCTAAATTTTTAAATAAAGCGCTACCACAGCGCCCAGTGTAATCGCTGAGTTCCAGCAATCATGTCAAATTAAGAAGAATGTTATTTCTTGGAGTCCAATTGTCTCATTTATCACATTTATAAGGTCAAAGTCCAAAATCAGTTCAATTAAGTCCCACAGTCAATCGTTTCACTGTTAAAAGCGATGCAACCTAGTAATATCAGAAAAATATCGCTAAATACATGTTGGTACGAATATGTGACGCAACCGTTGTAACTCAAACGGATGATACCGTTAGAAAGTCAATGAAATGTAGTTTTTGAAACTGTCTCTATTTCTTCAGCGCGCGCTAACGGCTAGGATTGGTCCCACAGTAAAAAATGACTTATTTATCTAAATTTTTAAATAAAGCGCTACCACAGCGCCCAGTGTAATCGCTGAGTTCCAGCAATCATGTCAAATTAAGAAGAATGTTATTTCTTGGAGTCCAATTGTCTCATTTATCACATTTATAAGGTCAAAGTCCAAAATCAGTTCAATTAAGTCCCACAGTCAATCGTTTCACTGTTAAAAGCGATGCAACCTAGTAATATCAGAAAAATATCGCTAAATACATGTTGGTACGAATATGTGACGCAACCGTTGTAACTCAAACGGATGATACCGTTAGAAAGTCAATGAAATGTAGTTTTTGAAACTGTCTCTATTTCTTCAGCGCGCGCTAACGGCTAGGATTGGTCCCACAGTAAAAAATGACTTATTTATCTAAATTTTTAAATAAAGCGCTACCACAGCGCCCAGTGTAATCGCTGAGTTCCAGCAATCATGTCAAATTAAGAAGAATGTTATTTCTTGGAGTCCAATTGTCTCATTTATCACATTTATAAGGTCAAAGTCCAAAATCAGTTCAATTAAGTCCCACAGTCAATCGTTTCACTGTTAAAAGCGATGCAACCTAGTAATATCAGAAAAATATCGCTAAATACATGTTGGTACGAATATGTGACGCAACCGTTGTAACTCAAACGGATGATACCGTTAGAAAGTCAATGAAATGTAGTTTTTGAAACTGTCTCTATTTCTTCAGCGCGCGCTAACGGCTAGGATTGGTCCCACAGTAAAAAATGACTTATTTATCTAAATTTTTAAATAAAGCGCTACCACAGCGCCCAGTGTAATCGCTGAGTTCCAGCAATCATGTCAAATTAAGAAGAATGTTATTTCTTGGAGTCCAATTGTCTCATTTATCACATTTATAAGGTCAAAGTCCAAAATCAGTTCAATTAAGTCCCACAGTCAATCGTTTCACTGTTAAAAGCGATGCAACCTAGTAATATCAGAAAAATATCGCTAAATACATGTTGGTACGAATATGTGACGCAACCGTTGTAACTCAAACGGATGATACCGTTAGAAAGTCAATGAAATGTAGTTTTTGAAACTGTCTCTATTTCTTCAGCGCGCGCTAACGGCTAGGATTGGTCCCACAGTAAAAAATGACTTATTTATCTAAATTTTTAAATAAAGCGCTACCACAGCGCCCAGTGTAATCGCTGAGTTCCAGCAATCATGTCAAATTAAGAAGAATGTTATTTCTTGGAGTCCAATTGTCTCATTTATCACATTTATAAGGTCAAAGTCCAAAATCAGTTCAATTAAGTCCCACAGTCAATCGTTTCACTGTTAAAAGCGATGCAACCTAGTAATATCAGAAAAATATCGCTAAATACATGTTGGTACGAATATGTGACGCAACCGTTGTAACTCAAACGGACTGATACCGTTAGAAAGTCAATGAAATGTAGTTTTTGAAACTGTCTCTATTTCTTCAGCGCGCGCTAACGGCTAGGATTGGTCCCACAGTAAAAAATGACTTATTTATCTAAATTTTTAAATAAAGCGCTACCACAGCGCCCAGTGTAATCGCTGAGTTCCAGCAATCATGTCAAATTAAGAAGAATGTTATTTCTTGGAGTCCAATTGTCTCATTTATCACATTTATAAGGTCAAAGTCCAAAATCAGTTCAATTAAGTCCCACAGTCAATCGTTTCACTGTTAAAAGCGATGCAACCTAGTAATATCAGAAAAATATCGCTAAATACATGTTGGTACGAATATGTGACGCAACCGTTGTAACTCAAACGGACTGATACCGTTAGAAAGTCAATGAAATGTAGTTTTTGAAACTGTCTCTATTTCTTCAGCGCGCGCTAACGGCTAGGATTGGTCCCACAGTAAAAAATGACTTATTTATCTAAATTTTTAAATAAAGCGCTACCACAGCGCCCAGTGTAATCGCTGAGTTCCAGCAATCATGTCAAATTAAGAAGAATGTTATTTCTTGGAGTCCAATTGTCTCATTTATCACATTTATAAGGTCAAAGTCCAAAATCAGTTCAATTAAGTCCCACAGTCAATCGTTTCACTGTTAAAAGCGATGCAACCTAGTAATATCAGAAAAATATCGCTAAATACATGTTGGTACGAATATGTGACGCAACCGTTGTAACTCAAACGGACTGATACCGTTAGAAAGTCAATGAAATGTAGTTTTTGAAACTGTCTCTATTTCTTCAGCGCGCGCTAACGGCTAGGATTGGTCCCACAGTAAAAAATGACTTATTTATCTAAATTTTTAAATAAAGCGCTACCACAGCGCCCAGTGTAATCGCTGAGTTCCAGCAATCATGTCAAATTAAGAAGAATGTTATTTCTTGGAGTCCAATTGTCTCATTTATCACATTTATAAGGTCAAAGTCCAAAATCAGTTCAATTAAGTCCCACAGTCAATCGTTTCACTGTTAAAAGCGATGCAACCTAGTAATATCAGAAAAATATCGCTAAATACATGTTGGTACGAATATGTGACGCAACCGTTGTAACTCAAACGGACTGATACCGTTAGAAAGTCAATGAAATGTAGTTTTTGAAACTGTCTCTATTTCTTCAGCGCGCGCTAACGGCTAGGATTGGTCCCACAGTAAAAAATGACTTATTTATCTAAATTTTTAAATAAAGCGCTACCACAGCGCCCAGTGTAATCGCTGAGTTCCAGCAATCATGTCAAATTAAGAAGAATGTTATTTCTTGGAGTCCAATTGTCTCATTTATCACATTTATAAGGTCAAAGTCCAAAATCAGTTCAATTAAGTCCCACAGTCAATCGTTTCACTGTTAAAAGCGATGCAACCTAGTAATATCAGAAAAATATCGCTAAATACATGTTGGTACGAATATGTGACGCAACCGTTGTAACTCAAACGGACTGATACCGTTAGAAAGTCAATGAAATGTAGTTTTTGAAACTGTCTCTATTTCTTCAGCGCGCGCTAACGGCTAGGATTGGTCCCACAGTAAAAAATGACTTATTTATCTAAATTTTTAAATAAAGCGCTACCACAGCGCCCAGTGTAATCGCTGAGTTCCAGCAATCATGTCAAATTAAGAAGAATGTTATTTCTTGGAGTCCAATTGTCTCATTTATCACATTTATAAGGTCAAAGTCCAAAATCAGTTCAATTAAGTCCCACAGTCAATCGTTTCACTGTTAAAAGCGATGCAACCTAGTAATATCAGAAAAATATCGCTAAATACATGTTGGTACGAATATGTGACGCAACCGTTGTAACTCAAACGGATGATACCGTTAGAAAGTCAATGAAATGTAGTTTTTGAAACTGTCTCTATTTCTTCAGCGCGCGCTAACGGCTAGGATTGGTCCCACAGTAAAAAATGACTTATTTATCTAAATTTTTAAATAAAGCGCTACCACAGCGCCCAGTGTAATCGCTGAGTTCCAGCAATCATGTCAAATTAAGAAGAATGTTATTTCTTGGAGTCCAATTGTCTCATTTATCACATTTATAAGGTCAAAGTCCAAAATCAGTTCAATTAAGTCCCACAGTCAATCGTTTCACTGTTAAAAGCGATGCAACCTAGTAATATCAGAAAAATATCGCTAAATACATGTTGGTACGAATATGTGACGCAACCGTTGTAACTCAAACGGACTGATACCGTTAGAAAGTCAATGAAATGTAGTTTTTGAAACTGTCTCTATTTCTTCAGCGCGCGCTAACGGCTAGGATTGGTCCCACAGTAAAAAATGACTTATTTATCTAAATTTTTAAATAAAGCGCTACCACAGCGCCCAGTGTAATCGCTGAGTTCCAGCAATCATGTCAAATTAAGAAGAATGTTATTTCTTGGAGTCCAATTGTCTCATTTATCACATTTATAAGGTCAAAGTCCAAAATCAGTTCAATTAAGTCCCACAGTCAATCGTTTCACTGTTAAAAGCGATGCAACCTAGTAATATCAGAAAAATATCGCTAAATACATGTTGGTACGAATATGTGACGCAACCGTTGTAACTCAAACGGACTGATACCGTTAGAAAGTCAATGAAATGTAGTTTTTGAAACTGTCTCTATTTCTTCAGCGCGCGCTAACGGCTAGGATTGGTCCCACAGTAAAAAATGACTTATTTATCTAAATTTTTAAATAAAGCGCTACCACAGCGCCCAGTGTAATCGCTGAGTTCCAGCAATCATGTCAAATTAAGAAGAATGTTATTTCTTGGAGTCCAATTGTCTCATTTATCACATTTATAAGGTCAAAGTCCAAAATCAGTTCAATTAAGTCCCACAGTCAATCGTTTCACTGTTAAAAGCGATGCAACCTAGTAATATCAGAAAAATATCGCTAAATACATGTTGGTACGAATATGTGACGCAACCGTTGTAACTCAAACGGACTGATACCGTTAGAAAGTCAATGAAATGTAGTTTTTGAAACTGTCTCTATTTCTTCAGCGCGCGCTAACGGCTAGGATTGGTCCCACAGTAAAAAATGACTTATTTATCTAAATTTTTAAATAAAGCGCTACCACAGCGCCCAGTGTAATCGCTGAGTTCCAGCAATCATGTCAAATTAAGAAGAATGTTATTTCTTGGAGTCCAATTGTCTCATTTATCACATTTATAAGGTCAAAGTCCAAAATCAGTTCAATTAAGTCCCACAGTCAATCGTTTCACTGTTAAAAGCGATGCAACCTAGTAATATCAGAAAAATATCGCTAAATACATGTTGGTACGAATATGTGACGCAACCGTTGTAACTCAAACGGACTGATACCGTTAGAAAGTCAATGAAATGTAGTTTTTGAAACTGTCTCTATTTCTTCAGCGCGCGCTAACGGCTAGGATTGGTCCCACAGTAAAAAATGACTTATTTATCTAAATTTTTAAATAAAGCGCTACCACAGCGCCCAGTGTAATCGCTGAGTTCCAGCAATCATGTCAAATTAAGAAGAATGTTATTTCTTGGAGTCCAATTGTCTCATTTATCACATTTATAAGGTCAAAGTCCAAAATCAGTTCAATTAAGTCCCACAGTCAATCGTTTCACTGTTAAAAGCGATGCAACCTAGTAATATCAGAAAAATATCGCTAAATACATGTTGGTACGAATATGTGACGCAACCGTTGTAACTCAAACGGACTGATACCGTTAGAAAGTCAATGAAATGTAGTTTTTGAAACTGTCTCTATTTCTTCAGCGCGCGCTAACGGCTAGGATTGGTCCCACAGTAAAAAATGACTTATTTATCTAAATTTTTAAATAAAGCGCTACCACAGCGCCCAGTGTAATCGCTGAGTTCCAGCAATCATGTCAAATTAAGAAGAATGTTATTTCTTGGAGTCCAATTGTCTCATTTATCACATTTATAAGGTCAAAGTCCAAAATCAGTTCAATTAAGTCCCACAGTCAATCGTTTCACTGTTAAAAGCGATGCAACCTAGTAATATCAGAAAAATATCGCTAAATACATGTTGGTACGAATATGTGACGCAACCGTTGTAACTCAAACGGATGATACCGTTAGAAAGTCAATGAAATGTAGTTTTTGAAACTGTCTCTATTTCTTCAGCGCGCGCTAACGGCTAGGATTGGTCCCACAGTAAAAAATGACTTATTTATCTAAATTTTTAAATAAAGCGCTACCACAGCGCCCAGTGTAATCGCTGAGTTCCAGCAATCATGTCAAATTAAGAAGAATGTTATTTCTTGGAGTCCAATTGTCTCATTTATCACATTTATAAGGTCAAAGTCCAAAATCAGTTCAATTAAGTCCCACAGTCAATCGTTTCACTGTTAAAAGCGATGCAACCTAGTAATATCAGAAAAATATCGCTAAATACATGTTGGTACGAATATGTGACGCAACCGTTGTAACTCAAACGGACTGATACCGTTAGAAAGTCAATGAAATGTAGTTTTTGAAACTGTCTCTATTTCTTCAGCGCGCGCTAACGGCTAGGATTGGTCCCACAGTAAAAAATGACTTATTTATCTAAATTTTTAAATAAAGCGCTACCACAGCGCCCAGTGTAATCGCTGAGTTCCAGCAATCATGTCAAATTAAGAAGAATGTTATTTCTTGGAGTCCAATTGTCTCATTTATCACATTTATAAGGTCAAAGTCCAAAATCAGTTCAATTAAGTCCCACAGTCAATCGTTTCACTGTTAAAAGCGATGCAACCTAGTAATATCAGAAAAATATCGCTAAATACATGTTGGTACGAATATGTGACGCAACCGTTGTAACTCAAACGGATGATACCGTTAGAAAGTCAATGAAATGTAGTTTTTGAAACTGTCTCTATTTCTTCAGCGCGCGCTAACGGCTAGGATTGGTCCCACAGTAAAAAATGACTTATTTATCTAAATTTTTAAATAAAGCGCTACCACAGCGCCCAGTGTAATCGCTGAGTTCCAGCAATCATGTCAAATTAAGAAGAATGTTATTTCTTGGAGTCCAATTGTCTCATTTATCACATTTATAAGGTCAAAGTCCAAAATCAGTTCAATTAAGTCCCACAGTCAATCGTTTCACTGTTAAAAGCGATGCAACCTAGTAATATCAGAAAAATATCGCTAAATACATGTTGGTACGAATATGTGACGCAACCGTTGTAACTCAAACGGACTGATACCGTTAGAAAGTCAATGAAATGTAGTTTTTGAAACTGTCTCTATTTCTTCAGCGCGCGCTAACGGCTAGGATTGGTCCCACAGTAAAAAATGACTTATTTATCTAAATTTTTAAATAAAGCGCTACCACAGCGCCCAGTGTAATCGCTGAGTTCCAGCAATCATGTCAAATTAAGAAGAATGTTATTTCTTGGAGTCCAATTGTCTCATTTATCACATTTATAAGGTCAAAGTCCAAAATCAGTTCAATTAAGTCCCACAGTCAATCGTTTCACTGTTAAAAGCGATGCAACCTAGTAATATCAGAAAAATATCGCTAAATACATGTTGGTACGAATATGTGACGCAACCGTTGTAACTCAAACGGACTGATACCGTTAGAAAGTCAATGAAATGTAGTTTTTGAAACTGTCTCTATTTCTTCAGCGCGCGCTAACGGCTAGGATTGGTCCCACAGTAAAAAATGACTTATTTATCTAAATTTTTAAATAAAGCGCTACCACAGCGCCCAGTGTAATCGCTGAGTTCCAGCAATCATGTCAAATTAAGAAGAATGTTATTTCTTGGAGTCCAATTGTCTCATTTATCACATTTATAAGGTCAAAGTCCAAAATCAGTTCAATTAAGTCCCACAGTCAATCGTTTCACTGTTAAAAGCGATGCAACCTAGTAATATCAGAAAAATATCGCTAAATACATGTTGGTACGAATATGTGACGCAACCGTTGTAACTCAAACGGACTGATACCGTTAGAAAGTCAATGAAATGTAGTTTTTGAAACTGTCTCTATTTCTTCAGCGCGCGCTAACGGCTAGGATTGGTCCCACAGTAAAAAATGACTTATTTATCTAAATTTTTAAATAAAGCGCTACCACAGCGCCCAGTGTAATCGCTGAGTTCCAGCAATCATGTCAAATTAAGAAGAATGTTATTTCTTGGAGTCCAATTGTCTCATTTATCACATTTATAAGGTCAAAGTCCAAAATCAGTTCAATTAAGTCCCACAGTCAATCGTTTCACTGTTAAAAGCGATGCAACCTAGTAATATCAGAAAAATATCGCTAAATACATGTTGGTACGAATATGTGACGCAACCGTTGTAACTCAAACGGACTGATACCGTTAGAAAGTCAATGAAATGTAGTTTTTGAAACTGTCTCTATTTCTTCAGCGCGCGCTAACGGCTAGGATTGGTCCCACAGTAAAAAATGACTTATTTATCTAAATTTTTAAATAAAGCGCTACCACAGCGCCCAGTGTAATCGCTGAGTTCCAGCAATCATGTCAAATTAAGAAGAATGTTATTTCTTGGAGTCCAATTGTCTCATTTATCACATTTATAAGGTCAAAGTCCAAAATCAGTTCAATTAAGTCCCACAGTCAATCGTTTCACTGTTAAAAGCGATGCAACCTAGTAATATCAGAAAAATATCGCTAAATACATGTTGGTACGAATATGTGACGCAACCGTTGTAACTCAAACGGACTGATACCGTTAGAAAGTCAATGAAATGTAGTTTTTGAAACTGTCTCTATTTCTTCAGCGCGCGCTAACGGCTAGGATTGGTCCCACAGTAAAAAATGACTTATTTATCTAAATTTTTAAATAAAGCGCTACCACAGCGCCCAGTGTAATCGCTGAGTTCCAGCAATCATGTCAAATTAAGAAGAATGTTATTTCTTGGAGTCCAATTGTCTCATTTATCACATTTATAAGGTCAAAGTCCAAAATCAGTTCAATTAAGTCCCACAGTCAATCGTTTCACTGTTAAAAGCGATGCAACCTAGTAATATCAGAAAAATATCGCTAAATACATGTTGGTACGAATATGTGACGCAACCGTTGTAACTCAAACGGACTGATACCGTTAGAAAGTCAATGAAATGTAGTTTTTGAAACTGTCTCTATTTCTTCAGCGCGCGCTAACGGCTAGGATTGGTCCCACAGTAAAAAATGACTTATTTATCTAAATTTTTAAATAAAGCGCTACCACAGCGCCCAGTGTAATCGCTGAGTTCCAGCAATCATGTCAAATTAAGAAGAATGTTATTTCTTGGAGTCCAATTGTCTCATTTATCACATTTATAAGGTCAAAGTCCAAAATCAGTTCAATTAAGTCCCACAGTCAATCGTTTCACTGTTAAAAGCGATGCAACCTAGTAATATCAGAAAAATATCGCTAAATACATGTTGGTACGAATATGTGACGCAACCGTTGTAACTCAAACGGACTGATACCGTTAGAAAGTCAATGAAATGTAGTTTTTGAAACTGTCTCTATTTCTTCAGCGCGCGCTAACGGCTAGGATTGGTCCCACAGTAAAAAATGACTTATTTATCTAAATTTTTAAATAAAGCGCTACCACAGCGCCCAGTGTAATCGCTGAGTTCCAGCAATCATGTCAAATTAAGAAGAATGTTATTTCTTGGAGTCCAATTGTCTCATTTATCACATTTATAAGGTCAAAGTCCAAAATCAGTTCAATTAAGTCCCACAGTCAATCGTTTCACTGTTAAAAGCGATGCAACCTAGTAATATCAGAAAAATATCGCTAAATACATGTTGGTACGAATATGTGACGCAACCGTTGTAACTCAAACGGACTGATACCGTTAGAAAGTCAATGAAATGTAGTTTTTGAAACTGTCTCTATTTCTTCAGCGCGCGCTAACGGCTAGGATTGGTCCCACAGTAAAAAATGACTTATTTATCTAAATTTTTAAATAAAGCGCTACCACAGCGCCCAGTGTAATGCTGAGTTCCAGCAATCATGTCAAATTAAGAAGAATGTTATTTCTTGGAGTCCAATTGTCTCATTTATCACATTTATAAGGTCAAAGTCCAAAATCAGTTCAATTAAGTCCCACAGTCAATCGTTTCACTGTTAAAAGCGATGCAACCTAGTAATATCAGAAAAATATCGCTAAATACATGTTGGTACGAATATGTGACGCAACCGTTGTAACTCAAACGGACTGATACCGTTAGAAAGTCAATGAAATGTAGTTTTTGAAACTGTCTCTATTTCTTCAGCGCGCGCTAACGGCTAGGATTGGTCCCACAGTAAAAAATGACTTATTTATCTAAATTTTTAAATAAAGCGCTACCACAGCGCCCAGTGTAATGCTGAGTTCCAGCAATCATGTCAAATTAAGAAGAATGTTATTTCTTGGAGTCCAATTGTCTCATTTATCACATTTATAAGGTCAAAGTCCAAAATCAGTTCAATTAAGTCCCACAGTCAATCGTTTCACTGTTAAAAGCGATGCAACCTAGTAATATCAGAAAAATATCGCTAAATACATGTTGGTACGAATATGTGACGCAACCGTTGTAACTCAAACGGATGATACCGTTAGAAAGTCAATGAAATGTAGTTTTTGAAACTGTCTCTATTTCTTCAGCGCGCGCTAACGGCTAGGATTGGTCCCACAGTAAAAAATGACTTATTTATCTAAATTTTTAAATAAAGCGCTACCACAGCGCCCAGTGTAATGCTGAGTTCCAGCAATCATGTCAAATTAAGAAGAATGTTATTTCTTGGAGTCCAATTGTCTCATTTATCACATTTATAAGGTCAAAGTCCAAAATCAGTTCAATTAAGTCCCACAGTCAATCGTTTCACTGTTAAAAGCGATGCAACCTAGTAATATCAGAAAAATATCGCTAAATACATGTTGGTACGAATATGTGACGCAACCGTTGTAACTCAAACGGACTGATACCGTTAGAAAGTCAATGAAATGTAGTTTTTGAAACTGTCTCTATTTCTTCAGCGCGCGCTAACGGCTAGGATTGGTCCCACAGTAAAAAATGACTTATTTATCTAAATTTTTAAATAAAGCGCTACCACAGCGCCCAGTGTAATCTGAGTTCCAGCAATCATGTCAAATTAAGAAGAATGTTATTTCTTGGAGTCCAATTGTCTCATTTATCACATTTATAAGGTCAAAGTCCAAAATCAGTTCAATTAAGTCCCACAGTCAATCGTTTCACTGTTAAAAGCGATGCAACCTAGTAATATCAGAAAAATATCGCTAAATACATGTTGGTACGAATATGTGACGCAACCGTTGTAACTCAAACGGACTGATACCGTTAGAAAGTCAATGAAATGTAGTTTTTGAAACTGTCTCTATTTCTTCAGCGCGCGCTAACGGCTAGGATTGGTCCCACAGTAAAAAATGACTTATTTATCTAAATTTTTAAATAAAGCGCTACCACAGCGCCCAGTGTAATCGCTGAGTTCCAGCAATCATGTCAAATTAAGAAGAATGTTATTTCTTGGAGTCCAATTGTCTCATTTATCACATTTATAAGGTCAAAGTCCAAAATCAGTTCAATTAAGTCCCACAGTCAATCGTTTCACTGTTAAAAGCGATGCAACCTAGTAATATCAGAAAAATATCGCTAAATACATGTTGGTACGAATATGTGACGCAACCGTTGTAACTCAAACGGACTGATACCGTTAGAAAGTCAATGAAATGTAGTTTTTGAAACTGTCTCTATTTCTTCAGCGCGCGCTAACGGCTAGGATTGGTCCCACAGTAAAAAATGACTTATTTATCTAAATTTTTAAATAAAGCGCTACCACAGCGCCCAGTGTAATGCTGAGTTCCAGCAATCATGTCAAATTAAGAAGAATGTTATTTCTTGGAGTCCAATTGTCTCATTTATCACATTTATAAGGTCAAAGTCCAAAATCAGTTCAATTAAGTCCCACAGTCAATCGTTTCACTGTTAAAAGCGATGCAACCTAGTAATATCAGAAAAATATCGCTAAATACATGTTGGTACGAATATGTGACGCAACCGTTGTAACTCAAACGGACTGATACCGTTAGAAAGTCAATGAAATGTAGTTTTTGAAACTGTCTCTATTTCTTCAGCGCGCGCTAACGGCTAGGATTGGTCCCACAGTAAAAAATGACTTATTTATCTAAATTTTTAAATAAAGCGCTACCACAGCGCCCAGTGTAATCGCTGAGTTCCAGCAATCATGTCAAATTAAGAAGAATGTTATTTCTTGGAGTCCAATTGTCTCATTTATCACATTTATAAGGTCAAAGTCCAAAATCAGTTCAATTAAGTCCCACAGTCAATCGTTTCACTGTTAAAAGCGATGCAACCTAGTAATATCAGAAAAATATCGCTAAATACATGTTGGTACGAATATGTGACGCAACCGTTGTAACTCAAACGGATGATACCGTTAGAAAGTCAATGAAATGTAGTTTTTGAAACTGTCTCTATTTCTTCAGCGCGCGCTAACGGCTAGGATTGGTCCCACAGTAAAAAATGACTTATTTATCTAAATTTTTAAATAAAGCGCTACCACAGCGCCCAGTGTAATCGCTGAGTTCCAGCAATCATGTCAAATTAAGAAGAATGTTATTTCTTGGAGTCCAATTGTCTCATTTATCACATTTATAAGGTCAAAGTCCAAAATCAGTTCAATTAAGTCCCACAGTCAATCGTTTCACTGTTAAAAGCGATGCAACCTAGTAATATCAGAAAAATATCGCTAAATACATGTTGGTACGAATATGTGACGCAACCGTTGTAACTCAAACGGATGATACCGTTAGAAAGTCAATGAAATGTAGTTTTTGAAACTGTCTCTATTTCTTCAGCGCGCGCTAACGGCTAGGATTGGTCCCACAGTAAAAAATGACTTATTTATCTAAATTTTTAAATAAAGCGCTACCACAGCGCCCAGTGTAATCGCTGAGTTCCAGCAATCATGTCAAATTAAGAAGAATGTTATTTCTTGGAGTCCAATTGTCTCATTTATCACATTTATAAGGTCAAAGTCCAAAATCAGTTCAATTAAGTCCCACAGTCAATCGTTTCACTGTTAAAAGCGATGCAACCTAGTAATATCAGAAAAATATCGCTAAATACATGTTGGTACGAATATGTGACGCAACCGTTGTAACTCAAACGGACTGATACCGTTAGAAAGTCAATGAAATGTAGTTTTTGAAACTGTCTCTATTTCTTCAGCGCGCGCTAACGGCTAGGATTGGTCCCACAGTAAAAAATGACTTATTTATCTAAATTTTTAAATAAAGCGCTACCACAGCGCCCAGTGTAATCGCTGAGTTCCAGCAATCATGTCAAATTAAGAAGAATGTTATTTCTTGGAGTCCAATTGTCTCATTTATCACATTTATAAGGTCAAAGTCCAAAATCAGTTCAATTAAGTCCCACAGTCAATCGTTTCACTGTTAAAAGCGATGCAACCTAGTAATATCAGAAAAATATCGCTAAATACATGTTGGTACGAATATGTGACGCAACCGTTGTAACTCAAACGGATGATACCGTTAGAAAGTCAATGAAATGTAGTTTTTGAAACTGTCTCTATTTCTTCAGCGCGCGCTAACGGCTAGGATTGGTCCCACAGTAAAAAATGACTTATTTATCTAAATTTTTAAATAAAGCGCTACCACAGCGCCCAGTGTAATCGCTGAGTTCCAGCAATCATGTCAAATTAAGAAGAATGTTATTTCTTGGAGTCCAATTGTCTCATTTATCACATTTATAAGGTCAAAGTCCAAAATCAGTTCAATTAAGTCCCACAGTCAATCGTTTCACTGTTAAAAGCGATGCAACCTAGTAATATCAGAAAAATATCGCTAAATACATGTTGGTACGAATATGTGACGCAACCGTTGTAACTCAAACGGATGATACCGTTAGAAAGTCAATGAAATGTAGTTTTTGAAACTGTCTCTATTTCTTCAGCGCGCGCTAACGGCTAGGATTGGTCCCACAGTAAAAAATGACTTATTTATCTAAATTTTTAAATAAAGCGCTACCACAGCGCCCAGTGTAATCGCTGAGTTCCAGCAATCATGTCAAATTAAGAAGAATGTTATTTCTTGGAGTCCAATTGTCTCATTTATCACATTTATAAGGTCAAAGTCCAAAATCAGTTCAATTAAGTCCCACAGTCAATCGTTTCACTGTTAAAAGCGATGCAACCTAGTAATATCAGAAAAATATCGCTAAATACATGTTGGTACGAATATGTGACGCAACCGTTGTAACTCAAACGGACTGATACCGTTAGAAAGTCAATGAAATGTAGTTTTTGAAACTGTCTCTATTTCTTCAGCGCGCGCTAACGGCTAGGATTGGTCCCACAGTAAAAAATGACTTATTTATCTAAATTTTTAAATAAAGCGCTACCACAGCGCCCAGTGTAATCGCTGAGTTCCAGCAATCATGTCAAATTAAGAAGAATGTTATTTCTTGGAGTCCAATTGTCTCATTTATCACATTTATAAGGTCAAAGTCCAAAATCAGTTCAATTAAGTCCCACAGTCAATCGTTTCACTGTTAAAAGCGATGCAACCTAGTAATATCAGAAAAATATCGCTAAATACATGTTGGTACGAATATGTGACGCAACCGTTGTAACTCAAACGGACTGATACCGTTAGAAAGTCAATGAAATGTAGTTTTTGAAACTGTCTCTATTTCTTCAGCGCGCGCTAACGGCTAGGATTGGTCCCACAGTAAAAAATGACTTATTTATCTAAATTTTTAAATAAAGCGCTACCACAGCGCCCAGTGTAATCGCTGAGTTCCAGCAATCATGTCAAATTAAGAAGAATGTTATTTCTTGGAGTCCAATTGTCTCATTTATCACATTTATAAGGTCAAAGTCCAAAATCAGTTCAATTAAGTCCCACAGTCAATCGTTTCACTGTTAAAAGCGATGCAACCTAGTAATATCAGAAAAATATCGCTAAATACATGTTGGTACGAATATGTGACGCAACCGTTGTAACTCAAACGGACTGATACCGTTAGAAAGTCAATGAAATGTAGTTTTTGAAACTGTCTCTATTTCTTCAGCGCGCGCTAACGGCTAGGATTGGTCCCACAGTAAAAAATGACTTATTTATCTAAATTTTTAAATAAAGCGCTACCACAGCGCCCAGTGTAATCGCTGAGTTCCAGCAATCATGTCAAATTAAGAAGAATGTTATTTCTTGGAGTCCAATTGTCTCATTTATCACATTTATAAGGTCAAAGTCCAAAATCAGTTCAATTAAGTCCCACAGTCAATCGTTTCACTGTTAAAAGCGATGCAACCTAGTAATATCAGAAAAATATCGCTAAATACATGTTGGTACGAATATGTGACGCAACCGTTGTAACTCAAACGGATTGATACCGTTAGAAAGTCAATGAAATGTAGTTTTTGAAACTGTCTCTATTTCTTCAGCGCGCGCTAACGGCTAGGATTGGTCCCACAGTAAAAAATGACTTATTTATCTAAATTTTTAAATAAAGCGCTACCACAGCGCCCAGTGTAATCGCTGAGTTCCAGCAATCATGTCAAATTAAGAAGAATGTTATTTCTTGGAGTCCAATTGTCTCATTTATCACATTTATAAGGTCAAAGTCCAAAATCAGTTCAATTAAGTCCCACAGTCAATCGTTTCACTGTTAAAAGCGATGCAACCTAGTAATATCAGAAAAATATCGCTAAATACATGTTGGTACGAATATGTGACGCAACCGTTGTAACTCAAACGGACTGATACCGTTAGAAAGTCAATGAAATGTAGTTTTTGAAACTGTCTCTATTTCTTCAGCGCGCGCTAACGGCTAGGATTGGTCCCACAGTAAAAAATGACTTATTTATCTAAATTTTTAAATAAAGCGCTACCACAGCGCCCAGTGTAATCGCTGAGTTCCAGCAATCATGTCAAATTAAGAAGAATGTTATTTCTTGGAGTCCAATTGTCTCATTTATCACATTTATAAGGTCAAAGTCCAAAATCAGTTCAATTAAGTCCCACAGTCAATCGTTTCACTGTTAAAAGCGATGCAACCTAGTAATATCAGAAAAATATCGCTAAATACATGTTGGTACGAATATGTGACGCAACCGTTGTAACTCAAACGGACTGATACCGTTAGAAAGTCAATGAAATGTAGTTTTTGAAACTGTCTCTATTTCTTCAGCGCGCGCTAACGGCTAGGATTGGTCCCACAGTAAAAAATGACTTATTTATCTAAATTTTTAAATAAAGCGCTACCACAGCGCCCAGTGTAATCGCTGAGTTCCAGCAATCATGTCAAATTAAGAAGAATGTTATTTCTTGGAGTCCAATTGTCTCATTTATCACATTTATAAGGTCAAAGTCCAAAATCAGTTCAATTAAGTCCCACAGTCAATCGTTTCACTGTTAAAAGCGATGCAACCTAGTAATATCAGAAAAATATCGCTAAATACATGTTGGTACGAATATGTGACGCAACCGTTGTAACTCAAACGGACTGATACCGTTAGAAAGTCAATGAAATGTAGTTTTTGAAACTGTCTCTATTTCTTCAGCGCGCGCTAACGGCTAGGATTGGTCCCACAGTAAAAAATGACTTATTTATCTAAATTTTTAAATAAAGCGCTACCACAGCGCCCAGTGTAATGCTGAGTTCCAGCAATCATGTCAAATTAAGAAGAATGTTATTTCTTGGAGTCCAATTGTCTCATTTATCACATTTATAAGGTCAAAGTCCAAAATCAGTTCAATTAAGTCCCACAGTCAATCGTTTCACTGTTAAAAGCGATGCAACCTAGTAATATCAGAAAAATATCGCTAAATACATGTTGGTACGAATATGTGACGCAACCGTTGTAACTCAAACGGATTGATACCGTTAGAAAGTCAATGAAATGTAGTTTTTGAAACTGTCTCTATTTCTTCAGCGCGCTGCTAACGGCTAGGATTGGTCCCACAGTAAAAAATGACTTATTTATC
>JASGCC010000542.1:0-81525 GCA_030067915.1 Hydractinia echinata | reverse complement strand
CAGTGTGATGAAACTTTCCTGAAGACCGCCGCCGCCGCCGCCGTCGCCGCGACGGAAGGGTAAACCAACATATCACAATACTCCGTTTGTGTGATTTAATAAGCTGCTCTTTTTAAATCAACGATTTTAGCTTAAAAGAATGGTTTACTATAAAAGACCTCGAAAATACTATTTTCTGGTGAACTTTGTTTATCGTGGATGGTGTTATAGGTAGGGCAGATTTTGTAATGTTTGTGACTTTCATACTATTTTTAAACTAGTAAAATAACAAATCACTGAGCTATGAAATTTTTGTTAGTTATATAAAAACGGAAAATGCCTTATTCACATAAAAAATGTAATTTATATTTTATCAAATATAATTTTATGTTGTCTTGTGCTGCATTTTATTCTGTTTTCTTCTCGCACACGCTTTCATAAAACAGTACTCTTATTCGGCTGGTCACCAAAAATCTATTTAAAAATAAGCTCTGCAGCGTAGAGTTAGCCATGTGGTCTACAAAAATTTGTAGTTCTTTAAAAAATACAATGATGAAGAATCATCGCGCTAGTAAATTGACAACAAAAAACTACATTATTTGCGACGTTTCGGGTGTTCACACACCCATTTTCAAGCAATCAAAAACGTACAATGTTCTCCTAAATATATACAAGTTTAACAATAACCATAGTTACAGATTAAATACTAATTGTATAAATACAATGGAGCAGATCTAATGTTGTTATTCAACTGGGGACTATCCCGCATTATGAACAAACTCTCTTTAATCTCTAGCAAATACCGGTTGTTACCCCTAGAGAGTATACTAAAATCGTCAAGAGATGATGTGGTGTGACAGGCTTTAAGATGATCTTTAATTGCCGTGCAATTAGATGAGGTTGATTTCTTACCTGTTAAGGGAGACACTCCGAGGTGCTCGCTTACCCGAACCTTAAGATGACGCGACGTCTCACCTATATAAGTGGCGTTGCATCTCTTGACGATTTTAGTATACTCTCTAGGGGTAACAACCGGTATTTGCTAGAGATTAAAGAGAGTTTGTTCATAATGCGGGATAGTTCCCAGTTGAATAACAACATTAGATCTGCTCCATTGTATTTATACAATTAGTATTTAATCTGTAACTATGGTTATTGTTAAACTTGTATATATTTAGGAGAACATTGTACGTTTTTGATTGCTTGAAAATGGGTGTGTGAACACCCGAAACGTCGCAAATAATGTAGTTTTTTGTTGTCAATTTACTAGCGCGATGATTCTTCATCATTGTATTTTTTAAAGAACTACAAATTTTTGTAGACCACATGGCTAACTCTACGCTGCAGAGCTTATTTTTAAATAGATTTTTGGTGACCAGCCGAATAAGAGTACTGTTTTATGAAAGCGTGTGCGAGAAAAAAACAGAATAAAATGCAGCACAAGACAACATAAAATTATATTTGATAAAATATAAATTACATTTTTTATGTGAATAAGGCATTTTCCGTTTTTATATAACTAACAAAAATTTCATAGCTCAGTGATTTGTTATTTTACTAGTTTAAAAATAGTATGAAAGTCACAAACATTACAAAATCTGCTCTACCTATAACACCATCCACGATAAACAAAGTTCACCAGAAAATAGTATTTTTCGAGGTCTTCTATAGTAAACCATTCTTTTAAGCTAAAATCGTTGATTTAAAAAGAGCAGCTTATTCTACTTCACATCTGCTTTTAATTCGAAAATTCGCAGTGCCAGGCACAACAACCTTCTTTATCCAACTTAACCGAGAGCAGAGCTTTAATAAAAAAAACATCATCCGCGAATTCTTTCTCCAGCTGACAAATAACTTTGTACGAACACCACACATACCACGGCTTCAAAGTTTCATGTTCAGTTCAGCATGGAAATCTCGTGTTTGTTTTGCAGACTGGAAGTGTTGAATCTCTACTTTCTTTCGCAGATAGCCTATTTCTGCATCGACTCCATTTAACACCACAATCGTGGACAAAAATTATGAGACTAAGGCAGTTTTTTACTCATTATCCAAATATGGACAACACAGTCAAATAGTCAATGCTCTGCAGCTGGCAGGCTGCAAAGTCGCTACTTTTGCACACAAGTAGGCCAGGCAGAGAGCGTTGAAAAGTTGCTAGTCACATTCTTCAGCACGCCCGCACACCGAAATAATTCACGTCGGGTACCACGAGGGCCCCGAAATTCGTGATTAATGGCCTTGCTGACGTCAGCAACAATTAGCACATTTTAAGAATTTTGTATTTACCAAATAACCTAAATCCTAAGTCCACTCTGAACATTGACAAGTGAACTTTGACAAGTTCAAGATGTGTGAATCTAATATAGAATGAGCCTACGCAATTACTTGTGGCGGCGAACTTCGAAATTCGTTGTCTTGTCCCAACATATTGTGACCACGATTGTAGCTCAACTGTACCCGACACACGACGTACAACATAAAGTAATACCGCTTGATATCTCTACCGACATAAAAACACACACATCCACTGAATTACCCCAACCAAATAGACCCGACACATGAACCCTCATTATCCGACATCCTCACAACACAAACATATTTCCCTGTAGATAGACAATAACCAACGTAATATGGCATAATATGTCGCATAACTGTAACAATACTCCCTATCGCTACATAACAGATGCATATTTTCCATGTAGATAAGCCATAACCAACGTAATATCGCATAATACTCCACATAACAGTAGGACAATTTAATGAAAGATTTTATACTAAACACGCTGTAGTGTTCTATACCCGTTCATACAGCAATAGAAACCATATTTTGCACAAGTACTCTCCCGCGATATAACATAATAAAAGTCCTAAAGCAAAGGGGAACATGTTGATCTTTAGCCTAATTATTAAGACCCGATGTCGCTATCAAAAAATAAAAATCAGTGGTTATAATGTTATCAGTCATCAATAACGGAAAGGACTCTAAACGCGTTAACTCTTTAAAGAACCCGAGGACTAAGTTTGTTAACAGACTTAGATGTTGGGGCGGTTAAGTAGCGTAAGGTGTTTATATGCAGCTTATACATACATTCTAATCAGAATATATAAAGGGGCGGTGGCGGTTCTTCTGACGAGTGTTAAAGATGGCAAAGAGTGTTAAAAATAATTCTCTGTGTTGTGTATTATGTAATGGCGCTGCATCACGAAACTGGAAATGGCTAAAATTATTTGCAATGTCATAATTTGAAACATTTTAAAATTTTGACCTGTGACCTGCGGCCTGTGACCTGTGGAATACACCAGCCGTTCTGTTAGCTCATTGTCTTGAATATGATGCAAATTGCTAATCATAATACCATAACAATTTCAAGTTAGATATATTTTAATAAGACTCCAACCTTTTCCAAAGACAGGTGGTATGATAGAGTTGTTGCCCAAAACAAATCCAGCGTAGAGAATTTATATAAGTCATTAAAGGGTTCTATTGAAGCTAACAATGCACAATACATGTTCACTATTTCTTTTGCTATGTAGAGAATTCAAAAATGGAGCTCTTCCAACTCAGATGGTAGTAATAAGAGGTATAAATGTTGTTTTTGTTGAGAGCTTTTGATATTCATTTTCATTTAAGGAAAATGGTACTAACACAAAGGTTACATTGTATCGCATCATTATATATTTGTGTTATTTTATTGTGATGTGAGATGCCTGTGTGTGTCTATGTGAGCATTTAATGTGTATTGTTACATGTTTTTCTATGCACAGGTTTATGAGTGATAGCGAGACTTCATTTTGGGAAAGGAGTCTATTATTGTATCGTACCAATAAGGAAGAAAATCAAAGCATTTCTTATTTGATATCCCATTACCTGATCAATTACGATTGAACAGCAAAATGTTCAGCACTATCTTCAATACTAAATTTCATTACTGGTGTTTGGGTGGAAGAAAAATAGAAGGAGGTAAAGTTTGAACAACAGCTTTCAACATGACATGCTGCAGATACTTTCCAACTTCTCCAAGAACAGAATATTACAGGTTTATATGTTTATTACATGCATGTTTTTGAAAACATGAATTTTCCAACCGAAACACCATTCTATTTCTGTTACATTTTTGTACTTGGATTGAATGGTCTCTTGTAAACAAAAATGTTTATTTATTGGTCAAATATTATGGTATTTCTTTATTCAGGCATGTATGTATCGTGAAGATCCTGCAAGTATTGTTATAGCAGTGTTGAAAAGTGTGTTTTGGTGATTTAGAATGCATTGTGCCATATCCACAAAAGGCAGGTAAGAAGTTAATGTTCTGTAAGAAATCTGTAGATTAATAATTTTGAAATACAATGTATTTATTTCGAATTTGTGTTCTTCATAGGAAAGACTTCCCGCAATCGAAAAAAGACCTATAGACAGATTCAATTGACACAACCTACCAATAAACAGATGGTATGTCAATGGTGATAATTCTCCGGGTCTCCTGGACTCTCCACAAAAACAGCACAGATACCACTGGCATTTTCAACCTTCAAAGAAACACTGTATGGGTATTTCTGTGGCCAAATATTTAATTCTGGTATTCTAAAATGGAGGTATCAAGATGATGTGAAGCATGTGGTTGTCATTAAAGACTATGATGCTGAGACAGGAGACTTCATGAAGGACCAAGCTGTCGATATAATTTATACACTTAATGTTCTATTTACGAAATTTTCCTCCAATAACCGCCATCACTTTTTTTTATTCGCAAATCGGCTGGTGTATTTCACAGGTCATACAGGTTATACAGGTCACAGGTCCGCAGGTCACAGGTCACATGTCAAAATATATATACCATATATTTTTTGCTTGCTTTCGATATTTTTTAACGTTCAACATACGCAATCATTTTGGTAGCCCTTTTCGGTGATGCAGCGCCATAAACATATAAATTCGAGCTGCGCTTACGTTAGACTAAAAAGACCCTGGGACGAGGTTGGTATTTCATTTCAAATTATCCACAGGCAACATGATGATATGAGAAAATAAATTAAAAAACAATTGTCAGTTTATCGGAAAATACTTTTCACCAACTATATGGTACTTGCAAAACCATTGTCTGAGGGTGTTTTGATAAGTATTTAGTATTTTTTGTTTTATCCATCTTTTGTTTCGTTTGAAGTGACAACTTGACCTCGTCCCCAAGTCTTTATGATATATTCTCAATTTTGATCGCTGGTGAACAAATACCTTTTTACTGGGCACAAGGTTAACTCCATAATGTTTTTTATCTGTGTATATATTTTGTAGTTTTTTTCACTTTTACATACATTGCTAAAAAGAAAAGCAATTTTCCTAGGAGTTACATTTTTGTAAACAAATTTTTTTACAGAAAATGCAAAAGTGCCTCTCCTTTCTCTAATTTCATGTTTATTTGACTGATGTACACAAGCTGACAAGCATAATCAACAATGAAGTATAGGAAGCAGAGGAAGCTTCTTAATTGTAGTCTCAATAATATTTGTGAGGGGATTGTAGCCACAATAAATTTTAGTTAGATGGGTTTACGAAGTCAAACGCACAATTTAAAGAATTTTGTTGTTATTTTCGTTATAAAGAAATCAAAAAAGTACGTGGCTAAACACATAGCATCTGTTTTATCAAGTTTGTCAAACTGTCAGAAATTTGTATGATAACCGTATGCTGTCTGGTATTCTCTTTTAGTGCAATATTTTTAACTGTATTTACATTATTTTTTATTTTTTTTTAAGCCAGTAAATGTTAAAAATAATTCTGGCATTTAATGGAGATTTTCCATCATTTATAAACACAAGTGATGAAGACGAAAACAGTGATATGGTATGTATGTACTTCACTTGATGATAACTATCACATTTTCTGTGTTACTTGTTAATCGCACATGCAGGGTTTGAAATTTTTACTACTACCACATTTCGTTGGAAAATGGCAGAACATTTTTTTTTGCAGCTGAGGCCAGATATAACTTCGTGGAACTAATATTTATGTTAATTATTTGAATACTAGTCTATCGATGATTCGGACTCCAACTTCAAAGCAACCAACAGACACATAAGTTTCATCAGAGGAATATGAAGATGGGAATGACGAGCCAGCTATACTTCACCCAAATAAGAAAGCGAAGACATCGACCCCAAAACGGTTGGTAAATCAAAAAACGCTTAGAAAGAAATCTTAATTCAAACAAAAGCGAAAAAAGAGGCTTTGAAATAAGACTACTAAGAGCACAAAAAAGTAAAAAAATAATGCAATGTGGCAATGTGGTATAAGGTATAATTCTTCCGAATAAAGGAATGTAAAAAATCTTGGGCACAAACTTTTTGAGTTGAAAAGACAAACCTTAATTATTTTAATACATATTTATTGGTCCAAAAAAACTCAAAGGCACACACGCACAAAAGTTTGTAGTTGCACGTCCAATGGTTACTTTATCATGTTATTGCCTTAGTTATCACTATACCGAGAGTGTCCAAAGGTCTTAATGGAGGTCATATTTATGATCGTGTACATTGCTGTTACTTCTGTGGTAAAATTAGACACGAAAATTGGCAGGCACTTGCAGATAGTTCACAAGGACGAAGATGAGATTAAAGGGTTGCACCACTTCCTATAAAAAAAGAAAAAAGATATAACGCTGGACTTGCTCCGTTTCAAAGGAGACTTCTACCGAAACATGGAAATAATAAAGAACGGGGGGCGAGCTGTTAGTATGGAGAAGACCTTGTGCAACAGATATTGTTACCCATAAGGATTATGTTCCTTGTGTAAATTGTTTAGCATTTGTGACGAAATCAGAAATGTGGCGGCACTTGAAAACTTTGTGGAGAAGAATGAACTGTGTACGTTATAAACTGTACCATAAGTTACAGAAATATGAACTGAGTTGAACAGATGTTCCACCTATTGCCATGTCTCATGGCATCATTGTTTGATTATGTTTTATTGATAGTTTATAGCTTTTTCCTTTATATCTTTTAGATCCAATCATTTCTAAAATTTACAAGAAAAGTTAACTAAAAAGTAATAACAGAACGACTTTTGTCCATGATTGGATCTTTTATTTTCACGTGATTGGATGTGAGTGTTTTGTATCATTGAACACCATGACTGTGCTATCCTGCCCAATCCCGTTGGGCAGGATAGCGTCACATGAACGCTACCTCAGAAGATTGGAATGCATTCTCCAGGCGCTGGGAGACCTATCGTACCGGTTCTTCCATACCTGCCGCAGCTGCTTCTGGCCAGCTCCTTGAGTGCACAGATGAACAGCTTGGTAATATTGTGCTCACAGCTAAACTAACTTCACTACCCTCGCACTTGATGAAGCCCTTGCAACATTGAAGAAGTTAGCTGTGATTCCTATTGCACTAGGTGTCGTACGATCTGAACTTCTAGCTATGCGTCAGCACGCTGATGAACCCTTCCGTACATTTGCGGCTAAGGTTCAGGGCAAAGCAGAGACATGTGAATTTAAAACAGTGTTTGATGGCTCTTGTGGTAACTGTGCTACTGCTTATCGTGGTGAAGTATACTATACTGATGAAGTCATCAGAGACGTTCTTCTCAATGGTATAGCTGACATTGACATTCAACGTGATGCTCTTAGTACTGATGATATCCAGATGAAACCGTTAAATGACGTTATTGCTTTTTGTTGAGAATAAAGAGACCGCACGTAATGCCAACCCAATATCTTCGGTTACAGCGTATCACTTACCGCCGAAGTAATCTTCCTGATGATCACAAGCAACAAACCGACCAACGGCGTCGTAATCGTATGCCCTCCCAAGTGAGGCTGACAAAGCGAAAACCGCTAACTGTCTTGACTGCAATAAAGTATTCAACGTCTTCAAAAAGAACCGAGAGGGTTGGAACCGCAAACCCCACGTTCAATGCGAATCATGTTGGAAGAAGAACAGGGATGACCACCGACACCAGACCAGTCAGTCCAACGCCATCAGCAGCACATTCGACTCCCTTGGCCAAATCTCCTCCATCGCTAGTGCACCCTCACCATCTACCAAGGTTGCTGCCATCTCTAATTCACAGAAACCACTTGAGCATCAAATCTTCACAAAGGAGCGTGGCGACGAGCCCGTGTGAGATCCCACCCCACTGTCAACCTACGCGTCTCCCTTGACAATCATAATTCCAGATCTGTTGATGCTAAAGCTGTAACTGACTCCGGAGCCCAGTCTGACATCTGGTCCCTAGAACATTTCCTGAAAGCCGGATTTAGGATGTCAGATTTATCACCCGCAGTTCTCTCACTTGATGCAGCCAACAAATCGCCCATTAAAATCGATGGAGTCTTCCGTGGTAAAATGACTGGTACCATGGGTAACGGGAACAAGATAAATTGCCGGTCAATGATATACGTTAGTTGTCACATTAATTATTTGTACCTATCGTATGACTCAATGCTCCAACTTGGTATAGTGAGTCAAGACTTTCCAACTATCGGAAAATTTTCGAACAATCTGACAAGCCAAGAAACATTCTCGCACCCTCAGGCAAATAAAAACCTGCCTGTGGGATCCATTTGTGGTGCCAGCAAGATGATGGAGGCATTTGCGACTGTCCGATAAGAACTGCACCACCAGCCCGCCCGAAAGAACTACCGTTTCCATGCACTCCTGAGAACAGTACTCGTATGCGCGACTGGCTCCTTGATCGATACGGGGGCTCTACATTCAATACATGCCCTCACCAACAACTACCTCGCATGGATGGTCCACCAGTCGAGATCCACATCAAAGAAAATGCTGCCCCTGTCGCACACCACAAAGCGATACCTGTGCCCATCCACTGGAGAGATAAGGTCTACGTTGATCTTGCACGTGATGTTGCCCTCGACGTAATCGAACCGGTACCCCTTGGTGAACCGTCTGACTGGTGTCACCACATGGTCGTTGCTAGGAAACATGATGGATCCCCTCGTAGAACCGTCGACCTGTCTCCACTGAACAAATTTTGCAAAAGGGAGACCCATAATCCTGAACAGCCGTTCCATATTGTACGTCGTATCCCTCGTAATACCTGGAAGACTGTAGTAGACGCTTGGAATGGCTATCACAGCCTTCCTTTGCGCGAATCCGATCGCCATCTTACAACTTTTATAACACCTATCGGGAGATTTCGTTACAAACGTGCACCCCAAGGCTTCTTGTCTTCAGGTGACGGCTACAACCGACGTTTTGACACCATCCTATCAGATTTTAACCGCAAGAAACGCATTGTTGATGACACCCTTCACTATGATGAAGATTTGACAGAGCATTGGTGGTGAACTATTGACTTATTGACTCTCATTGGAAACTCGGGTATTGTCGTTAACCCTGAGAAATTCCAATTTGCGCAGAAGGAGGTTGTAATTTTCCGACACCATCAACAACAACCGACATTCGGAGTTGGTTTGGTCTGGTGAACCAGGTGTCAAACTATGCCCAGCTCCGAGACCACATGGAACCCTTCCGCCAAGTTCCTCTCGCCACGTACACCATTTGAGTGGAACGACGAGCTTGACGCAGCCTTCGAATCTTCCAAAGAAGCGATCATCAATGCAATCAAAAAGGGGGTAGAGATTTTCGACCTTGGCCGTCCGACTTGCCTGCGTACCGACTGGTCAAAGAAGGGGATTGGTTACTTCTTGCTTCAGAAACATTGTTCATGTGACATCATCGACCCGGACTGCTGCCCTGGAGGTTGCTAGTTCCCGATTCCTGTCATCAGCCGAAAAGCACTACGTTCCGATTGAAGGTGAGGCCTTAGCCATTACATGGGGCCTCGAGCAGACCAGATTCTTCACCCTTGGATGTCCTGACTTGAACTGTCATCACCGGACCCACAAGCCCCTGATAAAGATATACGGAGACAAACGGCTTGACGAAATCAGAAACACCAGGCTCGTTCGATTGAAGCAAAGAACACTTCCTTGGTATTTCAAAATCATACATCTCCCAGGGAAAACTAATCCAGCTTGTGATGCTACCTCTCGCTACCCTTCCTCCACAGAAGACCAGGAAGATGAATCCTTGGTTCTTGCTGCCATCCAACGTCACACCAATAATGTTGCATCAATCACCTGGGACCACCTCGTCGAAGAGACCCAGAAAGACGAAGCCATGCAATCCCTCATCGCTGCCCTTCACGCTAGATTTCCACCAGAGAGCCGTGATTCTCCCGCTGTGTCTCAATTCTGGCAGTACCGTGAAAGTCTCCACGTGTCCGCATGGTGTGGTCATCTATGACGATCGTGTTGTCGTCCCGCCGTCCCTTCGTCCTGCTGTCCTCGAAGCACTTCATGCAGCCCACCAAGGTGTGTCGATTATGGGATCCCGTGCGCGAGCCATTCGTATTCTGGCCCGGTATGACGGCTGACATTGAAAAGACGAGACAGAACTGCCGAGAGTGTATCGTCAATGCCCCCTCACAACCAACTGCTACCGTACTACCCTCCCCACCACCATCGACCCATTCGAGAAAGTGTTTGCTGATTTCTTCGATTCTGCCGGTCAACATTACCTCGTGGTTGGCAATCGTCTCTTTGCATGGTGTGATGTCTTCACCGCTCCTCACGGCTCACCGCAATCAGGTGCTGCCGGTTTGATATCGTGTCTTCGAAATTACTTTGCTCGTTTTGGTGTTCCCGATGAGATAACCAGTGACGGCGGGCCTGAGTTCATTGCGTCCGCTACTGACGAGTTCCTCAAATGTTGGGGGCGTATCTCACAGATTTTCATCTGCCTATTACCCGCAATCGAATGGACGTGCTGAAGTAGCAGTTAAATCTACCAAGCGCCTCCTTCGTGCCAACACAGGTCCCTCTGGATCGCTGGATACTGACAAATTCCTACGTGCAATGATGCAAATGAGAAACACACCTGACCCTGTTTGCAACATCTCTCCAGCCCAGATCGTTTTCGGCAGACCCATCAGAGATGCCTTTGCATTCGCGAACCGTCTGGTCAAGTACGATAACCATCACATTCGTCCACTATGGCGTGATGCGTGGGCACAGAAAGAGTCAGCAATGAGAAAACGATTCTTTCACTCAATCGAGAAGCTTGATACCAAAATCCACAGCCTTCCATCCCTTCAACTTGGTGATCGTTGTTTCATCCAAAGTCAGGCAGGCCACTACCCCAAACGTTGGGACCGCTCCGGCACAGTGGTTGAAATCCATGGTTTTGAAAGCTACACCCTGAAAGTCGATGGCTCTGGCAGACTCACAAGACGCAACCGCAAACACCTTCGTCGATTATCACCAGCGGATCCAGCTTCGAATTACGAAACAGCTCCACCATCGTTGCCAGCTCCCAAGCCATCAAACCGTGCGGCATTCCCACCGGTAACGACACAATTGCCGTTGCAACCAGCTGCTTCTCCCGCACTACAGATCCCTTCTGGCAATGGTGACCCTCAAGAAGACATCGTTGTCAACGACCCCACTGCGCTTGTACCTCTTGTGCCATCAACCCCTGACCCAACTACGTCCCCCAGCCAAACGGGACTGAACCAGTCAAATGATGTGCCATCCCCCCAAACTGTTGAACAACCTTCTCGCCCTACTCGTGTCAGACGATCACCTAAACATTATGAACCAGAATCTGGTAAATGGGTTTAATTCGCCTTTGTCGAACTGGAGGGAGATGAAGAAGAATGAACTGTGTACGTTATAAACTGTACCATAAGTTACAGAAATATGAACTGAGTTGAACAGATGTCCACCTATTGCCATGTCTCATGGCATCATTGTTTGATTATGTTTTATTGATAGTTTATAGCTTTTTCCTTTATATCTTTTAGATCCAATCATTCTAAAAATTACAAGAAAAGTTAACTAAAAAGTAATAACAGAACGACTTTTGTCCACTTTGTGTGGGGAAATCAAGAAGGATGAAATATATCAATGTGCCTCCAAAGATGTTTTGATAACTACATACGGTTCCTTCCTAATAAATTCTGTTGCAGGATTTAAAAAATTGAACACAATCTCAAACAGAATGAGAGTGTTAGCACGATTGCTTCTCACTATAAGAAAAATGACAGACCAGAAAGAGTTAACTCTGAGCGTGGCATTGAAACCCGAATCCTTTGACGATGTTATAAAAGCTACAAAAGAACTTAACGGATTCAAAATGGTTAACAATGATGGAGAAATTATGCCTAAATTTGATACTCCATCATTGCCTTTACTCGTTGGTTATGCTATGGAAAAATGTGCTTCTTTGTTAACGGTATTGCTATTAAAGCCCGGGATAATGACACCGTAGCATCTGCGAAAAACGTCCTAAAGCTGTATAGGTTGGAGTGGGAAACAAAGGTGTCAAGTACTTGCTTGAAAAACATGAATGCAACTTTTACCTATAACGGAAGACCTGATGAAAGTCATGGATTTCATGAAAGAAAAAATCCCTGAATTAACGAGTTCTTTAATGGCTGATCCCTCACTCGAAACATGGAGAAAGTTAGTGGAAATTACGGGTGCTCGCTTAACAATTTTTTACCGTCGTCGTGGGAACGAAGTCTTCAATATGGTGCAAACCCGATTTAACGAGAGAGAAAAATATCGTTCTAATGAGATGAAGGAAATTAAGGATACTCTAACTTCGTTGGAAAAAAGGCTTATGGACAGGTGACAATCTTTTATTAAAATAACCTGGCAGGGGGCGGAATCACTTAGTAATCATAAGGTCCGTGGTTCGGTCCACAGCGCGAACAAGTTTAGCAAGTGCCTTTACCACAGCTGCGGGTCAACCCATGCCATGTAAGGGAAGTTGGGTAGGCAATGCCGGTGTATACCTGAACACAGAATAATAAGTATGTAACAGTTTTTTTCATGACTCTACCCATTCGTTGCTATAAAATCTCTTATGAACTAAATTAAAGCATACGTTGTTTGTTATAGCCTTACTTAAACAAACATTTGCTACGCTCAACCAAAAATAACCTTATTTATTTTCTAATTTCTGAGACAGTAGTGTGTCATCTTAGTATGTAATGTACATCTTAGTTATAAGAACTGTGTGCTATCAGTGGCCGTAACACAACGTATTACATCTACATATCCTACGAGCTACATTACAACTACTAAATATAAAATCTATACATTTCCAAAATCGTAGTTTCCCCTGGATGCGAAAAACTCCTTTCTAGGGGATACATAACTGTGGGTCCCATGCTGCAGCTGCTAACTCTCTAAGATTAAGGGTAACGTTAAATATATACCGATTTGAACAACAACAAAAACTCCTGAAAATAAAAGTACTTTTAGATAAACAAAAAATTTCAACGTTTAAGGTTTCGGAACTAGTTGACATGTGAGCGCTTCCATGCCTTGCACGCCCTTTAAGAACGTAAAACCACATGACTGGCATTGGCCATACATACGAAAATAAATTCAATTTTCATAACGTTATTTTTATATTTTTTTTTTTTGGAAAAGCTGTACATGGCAAAAGTTTTTCAATGAAAAACTTTTGGCACCTATTGAGTCTATTTACATAAAAGCAATGAAAAAAACGTATGAAAGAATTATCACAAACAAATTTTTTTATTTAGAAGATCTTTTTTTCACTCGATTTTGTGACGTCTGCCATGCTCTACAAAAAAAATATTTTGAAAAAAAGCTGAACGCTGGGCGCTTTGACATGAAAAGTTGTTTTAACAACGACGAATATGTCCAATCAGGTTTTTTAGTTAAAATGATATTGTGGCTTGATTTTACATGGCTTAACATGAAGTGATACATATGTCCCGTCGGACCTTAAGGTCTCGCATTTTACCTTTTGCAGGTCGTTCACAATTTTCCTGTATATTTAGCATATAATGCACTTTAAGCAGAGGATATAAGAAGAAGAAAATGTCAGGTTTCTGACTCGCTATCTTTTATGCTACAATTTTAACAAAAATGTGCTCATTTGCATTTTTTCATTCCGTATTCTCAAAGTCTATAGAAGAGTCGATAACGAGCATTACTTTGTTATAATTTCTTTTAGTTTGGATGTAGTTCACGTTAGGGGAAAGAGGGGAAGGCAGGTACCCGTGCTAATGGAAGTTGATGTCTTAGCTGCCATGGAAGCATTGGTAAAGCATAGAAATGCACTTGGAATTTGCCCAAAGAACATTTATCTCTTTGTAACACCAACAAGAGCATCAGAACGCCCTTTAAGAGGCAATGATTGCATGAATAACGTTTTAAAGTTAATTAAAGGGCTGCAGTATGCCGAGCGAATTCGGTCAACTGAACTCAGAAAATATTGTGCAACTGTAATGCAAGTTGCTGACCTTAGCGAAAATGATCTCCGTTGGGTGGCAGAGCATCTTGGCCATAATTTGAACGTGCTTCGTGAACATTATCGACTGAGGGAATCTACTGTTGAATTGTCGAAAGTTTCCAGATTGATATTAGCTGTGGATGAAGGAAACAACTCTAGCATGGCTGGAAAAAGACTATCTGAGATCACTGTAGAAGGTATTTTTTACATGACATACGTATCGACATACTACGCTTACATGTAGAACTATAAAAACAGCATACATACCTTTTCAAATGCTTTTGACCTTTTGGATAGTTACCTTAATTCATAAAATTACAAATTTCGCGTAGAGCCACAGTGCGATCAATTGATTGCGCAAAATACTAATTTTTCGCATTTTGGCTGAGCGAAAATTTGGTGTGCGTGGAATATTTTTTTCAGAAGGTACTCGAAAATTAGATTGCGCGAAATTTGAAAAAAAGAACGATTAACGATACAATTTCGATGGTATACAAGGTCGATAAGCTTTTTTAACCGTAGCAAAAATTTTAATTTCGTAAACTTTAATTTGGAAGATATGCAATAATTGATGTGTTGATAAAGCTTCTTTTATAATTATCTGTTAAGAGTGCGCGAAAAAAGATGCACAATGTACTCGCGCAAAATTTTTATCAATATACTCGATAAAATTGGCGTATCTGGATCACGTTTTCCCTAACTTTGACAAGGAATTGTCCGCTAAATTAATTTCGCGATTTTTGTCCAAATTCGTGAAATTAAGTACCCCCAAAAAAATTAAAGATGTGAAATTCGCGAAATTAGTTGAAGAAAATCAAGAAAGGAATGTTTTCGATTTATTTGAATAAGAAAATCATGATGAAAGCTTAAACATTTTTTGTTTTTTACCCATTGTATAAATCGATAAATAATAAATTTGCGAAATAAAAATACCCCCGAAAAATTTCAAAATGGAAAAATCGCGAAATTAAATACCCGCGAAATGAATTTTTTTTCAGGAAGGCGAGTTTTTCGGCAGACGCAAGGGATTCATGCGCCAATGCGGTTTTACAGATGGTAAATGTATTGATTTTTGATGTCACGAATTCTTCGATTACCCACACCAGAAAACTTTAATTGTCACAGCCTTTTGTCATTTGGCAAAGTTTGATGAATAAGGAAGAATACTTTTCTAAAATATAATATAGCTTCTTGCACAGTATCTGGTTGTCTTAACTACCAAAAGAAACAAGGAGTTTCTTTTTTTAATTTTCCCAAAGATGCAAAACAACGAACTATATGGATTAAACTGATCAAGAGAGAGGATACACTTCCAAAGCATTTAAAGATCTGTAAAGCTCATTTCACTTCCAATTGCTTTGATTTCAGAATTTGAAAGTTTGAAAGAATTTGTGTTTAGAAGATTTTTTTTATTTTTATCATCATTTATCGAACTCGTACGCTATCTAATTCGAATACGTTTTTGTACGACGACAGGTAAGAGATGCAGTGCACGCAAGTTAATACCCGGTTCTCTTCCATCAATCTTTCCAAATAAACCAATCACTGTTGAGCGATCATCAACTGCAAGATTGAATCGCATCAAGGTAACTGAGATTATTGTGGTAATTTTCCCCTGCACGGGTTTAGCCGTTTACATGAAAACTGAAGCTATTGTGAAAGTGGCATGGGGACGAAAATGCCTTTTACATTATGTTTAGTTCCTTCTATTTGCTGACACTTTGTACATATTTTGCTCGTTGAAGATGCGTGTTCATGGTATGAGGAGGTTCAAGTTGCTGAGAGCCTATCAGATGTGGCCGAAAACGAAATTGATGCTTCGAAAATTTCTGTTTCGACACAGACAGAAGATTTGAAAAAAGACACACGCAGCGTTGCTATGCAAACCGATGCAAGGTTTGGCAAGGAACGCAAGCAAAGTGCGAGTAATCTTTTTCTTGCCCCTCTGAAAGATTTTCAATTCGAAAATCCTTCGAATTGTTTTACATCTTTCAGCGAAAAAACCGTGCTACTCAAGTGAGTTAGAAAGAACTAAGAAATGTGTCCAATGCTGAGACTCAAGTTGTGCTAGTTCAACGAAATTGTAAGTGCCAAGTTGACCATGTCGACAGCGGTACACAACGATCAGACCAAACAGAAATCAGGAAGCTAGCACATGTGCGTATGAATCGCATGTCAAAACTCACCGATCAAATTGAAAATATTCGCGGATTCTAACTCGATACAGCAACGACACTCCGCTTCGCTCGGCATTTCCTTACATTTTCCACACTTGCACTACGTGCTCACAGAAACATCAACACGTGAAGCTAATTCTTTTTGATCAGTATCCTCATCACAGCTCTCCCAACTGGACTCGAGTCAGTACTTGGTCTAGTATATCGCCTGATAGGCTCAAATTGAAATCCTATAATATTTTCCCTGTTGCTCCTTTTTTTTTTCGCGTCACAACTTCTCGGTATTGCAATTAAATGAAGATGTCTCAACCGAAGTTAGTTAGTATTCATTTTCAAAGTTTACTGCTATTTTCACGGGAGTTAACATACTTATTACCAATGAATTTCACTAGTAAAGTTTGATGCGGAGATGATTTACGATCTTCTTATTGGTGACGTCAGAGCACTCAAAGCTAAAGAAATTTATTTATAAGTGAAACAGTATGGCGGATAGTTTCACCTCGTGTCGGAGGTGAATTTTTTAATCTTTGAAGAGACATTACTAACTTATAAGTACAAATTAAGGAAAATAAACTTTATATTCGTCAATCACGTATGAATACGAGCCAATTTAGGTCAATTTGATTTTTCTCGGGAAGTAAGCTTTAAACAGACAAATTTTAAGATTTTGGCTACGAACGAAGATTTTCAGGCAACTAGCATCCTAAAGTCGGATTGCTAGCTAGCTAGCATCCTCTTTTTAAGAGCTTTTATTCTAGCCAACATATTATTTTTGTCTATCATTGGCAGTCTGATTCTACTCACATGGGGTTGTGGCTGCTGTTAGCCAGCTAGCTCTTTGGGCCAAAGGTGAAAGTAGCCAAATACAGTGGCTGCAAAAAAAAATTCAAATAACCTTTGCTAAATGCAGTATTAGGTAGCTAGCTAGCTAGCTAGCTACAACTTCTACCTCAGCTTTCGGATGTGTTTTTATTTAAACTGAAAATAAATTTGCAAACATTTTCTGCAAAATAAATTGCTGAGTGATTATTTTAGGAAGTTGCAATAAAGACTCCTGTTCGACTCCTGTTCTTTTGAGAAAAATGGGGCTAAAATAACTTCCGAAGGAACCTTTGTGAGGCTATTGCTATCAGGTAAAAAGATATTCGTCACAGGATTTTTTATATCTTCTGCAGAAAAGTTGTCAAAGCCTGACAAAAATTTATTGTTGCTTGCACTGAACAGTCAAGGTCAACTAATAATTAGCCAATAAAATGATAGTTAGCCGTTGCAGTATAACTATACGCTACCCACAGTATAATTGTTGTTACAGGCTTCTTGAAATCAGAATAGTGTCTTGTTAAATAAGCGCTGTTTCCGACGTTCTGCGATAAGTCGGGAACGAAGTTTCTTTTCGGATTCTGCACTACAATGTAACCCGACTTTTCGGGTTATGCGCATGCGCATGAGAATAGTATAAATGCACATGTTGCATCCTCGGCCAAGTCTCGGTCTTTGGTCGCGTGGAAAGCATCGCAAACTTTAACTGTCATTAATATTAATTGATGCAATTTTCGTTTTATGTACCTCACCGGCGTAAATAATCAAGAAAATGTTGGCGTGAAGAAGAACAGACGAACATCGACAACTTTAAAGTGACCAGCTTCACGGTTTTCTTTCTTGGAAAATACGCACAAAAGATGCAATCCACATTTGGCCGTGGATACCGAGAAAGTTTTTAATCCAGTTGCTGGTCACAAGTCGGTCGATGTCAAGTGCAAAGATCTGTGATGAATATGAAATATGTTTTATAAAATATGTCATGCGATGTACCACTCTACCAATTACCAATACCAACCAATATAACAAGTTACTCCAATACTGTTGTTTTTTCTGTTCTAATTTATTGTTAGGAAGATGTGAAAAGAACATGACATACTGCTACAGTAACACTATTATCTTCTTGGCACAAGCGTTTCTTGTTCCTATTTTTGGTTTTAATTCAAGTACAACTTTATGTGGATCTATATAAATATAGATGGCTATGGGGAGATCGATAACGAAGAAATGTGTGGAAATTTAAGTCAAAAAAAATTATATCGTATAATTAGCTGTATGAGCGGCTAATTATACTGTACGCACCCTATATATAATTATTCTGCATCAGCTAACCATTCTGTTACTGGCTAATTATCAGTTCTCCTTGAGTGCCTAATAGCCAGATATTTTGTTGAAAAAAATGGACCCTAATTTGCTTGAAAAACTTTCTTGACCTTACCTAAAGTATCACAATATATTTTTCTAAGATTTCTTAGAAAAGACTTGATTTTAAAAATCTCATGAAAAGACCATCAATTTATTAAATGTGACAAATTTATTAATTGTGCGTTTCCCCTTTTTTGTTTCAACTTGTTGAATTCAATTCGAAATTTCAAAAGTTAGATATGTTCAACTTTTTGAATTTGTCAAACAAAACAATGACCAGTAAATTTCCTCAAAATCAAAAAAGGATAATAAAGGATCAAATTTGTTCAATTCAATAAATCGATTTCGACAAAATAAATCCTGTATTGTCCACAGGTTTGAAAATCATGTATCGCCTGCTTAAAATGTTACTTGTTTAACAATGATATCGAAAGCCAGCTTGACTAAATTTATATACATACATTGATATAATATGCCTTGTGCATCACATGGCATTGATTTGTATCTTTTTAATAAATTCTCACTTCAAATCAAAAAGGGAGGCAATAATTACACAACCTGGTATTAATTCAGTTCCTGGTAAAATTGTATTCTTGTTTCTTATTTTTAAATGTACTTTCTTTTTCAGATCAACTGTTATCAAACCATGCACCATCAGCATTTTCGAAAAATCTTCAACAACGAGAGAGTAAATTTTAAAGGATTATATTGGTAAATTATTGAGTAATAATTCATTGAAATTGAACTTGTTCAGAAGTTGTTCAGAAGTTGTTATATTCGAATCTCAAGTTCATACGTAAAAATCTGTATCCTAGAATTTCATGAATTTTTCAGATCAGTTATAAAAATATCCAGTTAAAGTTTTTAGAATATATATATACTATATATATGTAAAAAAATTATTTCTTAATTTTTATTTATTACTTGTATTTTAGGTTAGTGACAATAATAATTGAGAATTAGGATACTTATGATTTGTTTACCCATTGTTCTCCGTTTTCAAAGTCTATACTTCAAATTTCAGAATCTTCCAGGCTAATGACGGAAATCTTCAAGCCGCAGGGCTTCTTATTTATAATTTTTCCCCTGGGCAATAAGCTTATCCACAAGTCTCTATTCGATTCCGTTCTGCATTTCTGTTATCATACCCGTTATCACGCAGTTACATGAAACATCCACCATTTTCCATTTTAAATTTCGATCCCGTTCTAAATTCGTATTTTTTAAATCGTTATTAGCAATTCGGGGAGCATTAGTGGTAACTATGGCTAGTAATAGCCGTCTTTTGTCTGTGTGTCCGCGAAAGACGCGTCCTGTTACGGAAACACGAAATGCGATATATAAAGGACGGGCGACCCCATGGATATTTCCACGGGTGACCGACTAGTCTCTATAATAATAGCCGTATTCTGTCTGTTCACAATGGTTGCGCGCAGTTTTTCGGCTAGACGCCGCTTAATTTCGGAATAATTTCGGAATTGCGCCAGAACCGGATAAATAAACAACATGCTACGGAGGCCATTTCAGTTTGGAAGTGACGGTGTCAAGTTTGCAGATCCCCTTTTTATCTTCTCTAAGCTTTTTAATTTTGTAGTATTTGTTTTCTTTCTGTTTTCACATGTTAAGGCAAGGTATATATTTTTACGTTTTTTTACCCACGTACAAGTCTTAAATCACCACTTTTAAGATTTCGGCAAGGAACGTAGATTTTTACCCATCTTGGCTAGCTAGCTAGCTATAATTAGCTTTACTTATTCCTATTGTTTTGAAGTTTTATTCAGTTTGGTGTACTATTATTCATTTGTATTTGTTGTTGTGGCTATCTAACTATAGCTCTTTAGCTACTACCACCAACTAAAAAGTTAAAGTAGCCAAATGCAGTTTGGCTAACAACAACATTCCTAATAATAATTACAGTATGCTAAATACAGTCAGGTTGCCACAGCTTTTAATACTGTTAGGAAAATTTATTCGGGAAAATAAAATTGCTGAGTAATTTTTTTAACTGGACTGGGTAACGCTGGGCTGTTTCCTGATTTCTTTTAAAACCAAAGCGATAAAGATTTTTGGAAAATAGTATTACCCCTATGCTCATGTATGACACGGTTTACCTGTTAAGTGCTTAGTCTGGTGTTAACGAGGGGCTATTTTCTGTGATTTTATTTAAACCGTTGTGATAAAGTTTTTTTGGAAAATGGTATTATGCCTATTACTCATGTGTGACACGGTTTACCTGTCATAAACGTTCAACCAGGTGTTAGCAACAGCCTGTTTTGTCAGTTATTTATTTAAATTGAAGTTGCGATAAGTTTTTTGTTTGGAAAAGGCAATTACGCCTATAACGCATGTGTGACACCGTTTATACCTGTACTAAGTGCTCAGTCCGGTGTCACGATTAATTTGTTACTGTTTACTGAAACTTATTCCACAAAATAAAATAATATTGACTAATTGTTTTTGCTATGACGGGGTAACAACGGGTTGTAAACTGTGCTTTTATTTTCGCTAAAGTTGTAGTAAAGTTATATTTTCCAAAATACATTACAACCGAAACACTATAATGTTGTGTGCGCTTTACTCGATTCACAACATATATTTTGCATACCTGTACTGAAGCGCTCCACCTAAATGTGTGACACTGTTTGCCGTTTTTATTATGTGCTTAACTTGGCCTTCACCGCTAGGTCGCACAGTTTCACAACATACTGTATACCTGTACTAAAGCGCTCCACCTGACCGTGTTGCACAGTTTGCGGTTCTTATTAAGCGCTTCAAGGCGTTCAACAACAGTGACTAGTGGCTTACCCCGGCATTTCGACGCCGGGTCTCCCGGCTAGTCTCTATTATTGCGCCCCGCCGAAGGGGCGCACATTTAGTGGACCGCGGGTATATAGTGTTTGTGTTGTGTATTATTAATTGTGCATTTACCCTTTTTTGTTTCAACTTGTTGAGTTCAATTCGAAATTTCAAAAGTTAGATATGTTCAACTTTTGGAATTTGTCAAACAAAACAATGACCAATAAATATCCGCAAAATCAAAAAAGGATAATAAACGATCAAATTTATTCAATAAATCGATTTCGACAAAATAAATCCTGTATTGTCCACAGGTTTGAAAATCATGTATCGCCTGCTTAAAATGTTACTTGTTTAACAATGATATCGAAAGCCAGCTTGACTAAATTTATGTACATATATTGATATAATATACCTTGTGCATCACATGGCATTGATTTGTATCTTTTTAATAAATTCTCACTTCAAATCAAAAAGGGAGGCAATAATTACACAACCTGGTATTAATTCAGTTCCTGGTAAAATTGTATTCTTGTTTCTTATTTTTAAATGTATATACTTTCTTTTTCAGATCGACTGTTATCAAACCATGCACCATCAGCATTTTCGAAAAATCTTCAACGAGAGAGTAAATTTTAAAGGATTTTATTGGTAAATTATTGAGTAATAATTCATTGAAATTGAACTTGTTCAGAAGTTGTTATATTCGAATCGTCAAGTTCATACATAACAATCTGTATCCTAGAATTTCAAGAATTTTTCAGATCAGTTATAAAAATATCCAGTTAAAGTTTTTAGAATTACTATATATATATATGTAAAAAAATTATTTCTTAATTTTTATTTATTACGTTGTATTATATGTTAGTGACAATAATAATTGAGAATTAGGATACTTATGCTTTGTTTACCCATTGTTCTCCGTTTTCAAAGTCTATACTTCAAATTTTAGAATCTTCCAGGCTAATGACGGAAATCTTCAAGCCGCAGGGCTTCTTATTTATAATTTTTCCCCTGGGCAATAAGCTTATCCACAAGTCTCTATTCGATTCCGTTCTGCATTTCTGTTATCATACCCGTTATCACGCAGTTACATGAAACATCCACCATTTTCCATTTTAAATTTCGATCCCGTTCTAAATTCGTATTTTTTAAATCGTTATTAGCAATTCGGGGCGCATTAGTGGTAACTATGGCTAGTAATAGCCGTCGTCTGTCTGTGTGTCCGCGAAAGCCGTGTACCGTTACGGTAACACGAAATTTTGTAAATTACGCACCGATACCAAATGCGATATATTTTTACCGAATTTGTTTTGCCCGCTCGCACGTAGTATACCAATCACGACGCCTGATTCTTTAAAAAACAAACCAATATTTTCGCTTAAAAAAACAACACAATATTTTCGCGGCTGGACGAAAGCCATTTTGATGAAGGCCATTTTGATTTTGAAAGTGGTCATGTGTAGTCAGGTTTGTAGGCTTTTTATCTTCTGAGAGCTTTATATTTTTGTTATATTTGTTTTCTGTTTGTTTTTAATGTTAAGATAAATATATTGTTACGTTTTTTAGCCACGTAAAGAGCTTAAACGCACCAGTTTTAGAATTTTTGGCTAGGAACGAAGATTTTGCTACCTAGCTAGCCATCTACTAGAGAGCCTTACTTATTACTATTCTGTATGGTATAAGAGCTTTTATCCTAGCCAACATTTATTTTTATGTTGAGGCTGTAGCCATTTAGCTAGCTCCTATCTTTGGCCAAAAAGTGAGAGTATAAAAATGCAGTTTGGCTACCTTAAGGGAATTAATTTTCGCGGGAACTTAATTTCGCGGGGTTTTTTTTTAGGAAATTTCGCGGAAAAAAAGGGAATTTAATTTCGCGGATCAACATGATTTGGAAATTTCGCGGGAATTTAATTTCGCGGATAAAGTGTATCCAAAAATTTTGCGCGAATTTAATTTCGCGGATCCAAATTTCGTAAAATTTTAAAAGTAAGAAATACGAATTTTAGTTACTCTTAATATATCTTTTCTTTAACTATCCGCCATATCATCCTCTAAAATAGAAAATATATTCCCAACGTCATCCTCATAATCAGAATCAGGGTCGGTTTATTTACTGAATTTTACGGTATCTAAAATTAAAAAAATTAAAATAAAAATGAACGTGTTTTCGAAATTTCGCGGGAATTTAATTTCGCGGATGAGGCACATTTGGATTTTTCGCGGGAATTAAATTTCGCGGTTTTGACCAAAAACCGCCAAATCCGCGAAATTTAATTCCCGCGAAAATTAATTCCCTTAAGGTACAACAATATTCTTAAGCAATAATTCTTATGCTAAATGCAATTAGCTAGGTAGCTAGCTCAATACATTTTTTATTATTTTCCTGAAATCTTTTTCTGCAAATAAAATGGTTGAGCGATTGCTTTAGCTGGACGGGAAACAACAGGCTGTGTGTTTATTTAAACCGAAGTTGCAATGAAGATTTTTTGGAAAAGGGTATTACGCAAATACGCCTGTTCAGCTCTGTTTAACTGTACTAAGCGCTTATCCCAGTATTAACAGCAGACTGTTTTGTTGGAATAGGCTTTTACGCCAATGCGCATGTGCGATGTGGTGTACCTGTACTAATTTTTAAACTTTCTCGGGAATCACGCCTGTACGGATGGGCAACACTGTTTACCTGAACTAACCGCTCAGCCCTGTGTTAGCAATGGACTTTTTATTGTGGTTTCATTTAAACCGAAGTTGCGAGAAAGTTTTTTTTGGAAAAGATTACGCCTGTTCAACTCTGTTTAACTGTACTAAGCGGTTAGCCCAGTGTTAACAACAGACTGTTTTCTATAAAAGGTTGTTATACCTATGCGCATGTGCAACACGGTTTACCTGTACTAAGGGGTTAGCCCACTGACAATTTTTGAACTTTCTCTGGAATCACACCTGTACGGATGTGCAACTCTGTTTACCTGGACTAACCGCTCAACCCTGTTTTAGCAATGGACTTTTTCTTCTGTTTTAATTTAAACAGAGTCTGTGAGAAAGTTTTTTTCAAAAGGGTATTATTATATAACTCTCGCAAATACACATAATTGAAAAACCAATCCAAGACTTCGCGGCCTGGGCATGCCAACGAAGAAACATGAGGACCGAAACATGATGGCCATTTTAGTTTTTAAAGTAATGGTGGTCAGTGCTGTTTGTAAGTCTGTTTCACCTTTTTGTCTTCTATAAGCTTTTTATTTTCATATTGTTTTTTTGTATGTTCTAAAATGTGCTTTACTTGATTTACGACACACTGTATACCTGTACTAAAGCGTTCCACCTGATTGTGTGACACAGTTTACGGCTCTTATTAAGCGCTCCTCAGAGTATTCAACGCCGGATCACACCTTGACGTTTGGCTTACCCCGGCGTTTCGACGCCGGGTTTCCCGGCTAGTCTCTTTAATAATAGCGGTATTTTGTGTGTTTAAAATGGTTGCGCGCAGCTTTTTCGGAAAATCCAGGCAAAACCCAGCACAACCCGATTTTTACGGGACGAAGGAATATGAAATAGAGATACGGCCATTTTGAAAGCTGTGGGTTTGAAGCTGGTAAGTCTGTTTTTCTTTACTTTTTCCTCTTCTAAATGCGTTGTACCTATATTTATTTATTTTTTGTATGTTTTCACATGCTAAAATGAATACGTCGTCACGTTTTCTAGCAATGTATACGGTATTCTAAGATGAATTTGCTGTCAGAAAACAGGTAAAACACAATTCTTGAAATTTAGACATTTTTTCTAGGGGAACCACCTTAAGCAGAAAAGCGCTGCAATTTGGGAAAATGCGCAAATCAGTGTTCCATGACTAACACTACTTTCATAACCTAAATAACTGTTCGCTTCGATAATCCGGATTCGCCTGGGAGTGAGTACCCACATCCTGTCCAAAAAACTTTGTACAATAGTGTAAGCCCCTAGGGCTTAACCAATTGCCCAAAACGGAAACAGTGGTTCCGTAGAACGCACGGGTTCAAGTCCGATCGATGAAATATATTTTTCTTTTCTTCTCGACTTTTCCTGATCACAGCCATGAAAATAACCCAAAAATGAGAAAACCGGGAAAATTTTGTTCATATTATGCCTAAATAGTGCAAAATATATGAACACCGGAAACCGGCTTTAAGGTGGTACCCCTAGAAAAAAACTATATCGCAGAGGATTGTCTTTTCTGAAGATACTTGATGAGGATATCATAGTATGTGACAGTACGACAAAATTAAGTCAAAAATTTAATTGGTTGGTTGCCATGGTTACCCGTTGCTAGGAGAAGTATAGGCAAAATATGACATTCTGCTGCTCGACGCCTAACCAAATAACTGAATAACATGCGTTATTTCAAGCGCCTTTTTAGCCGCTTTTGTTCCTCAAGGGTCACGTGTATGATGGATTGAGCGAAGCGCATTTTCGCAAGGCTGACTCGTCTTCCAGAGAACTGATGCTGTATTTTTTGGACGACAGAAAAGCTAAAACAGGGCGAAACAGGCAATATCTCGACAAAATAACTGAAAGACAAAACTTTGATTTGAAAATCGGTTTCGTTTAAACACTAGGTGGTACTAATGCTTGCATCCACAGAAGAAATTGTAAAGCGTGGGTGCTTCGATCTTGAGAATTCTTGTTTCGCGTGGATTCCGAACTTAAACGGCAAAAAACTTGTTTAAAGATTATTTTATGGACATTCTTGACTTGTGGATCGACAAAAGGTGTACGCCAGCAATATTTCGACCTGAAAAGCACCAAATACCTAAGACCTTAAGTAAACTCTGACGAGTTCACTTCGGAGGGTGCGTCGTTAAGACAGCTTTCTGAATGCTTGTGGAACACCACATTTAATATTCAGAACTGTCATATATTGTCTTAGGAGGCCCTAAAGTATCATCTAGCTATTGCAAGGAATTAAACATCGACGAAGGGGCAAGAAATCTGTCTAAAAATGCGAAAATGGTTTATATGGGCGTTGCTATGCAGTTATATTTGCGGTTGGTTGGAAAAAGTGGCAGAATGCGCAATAAAAAACTAAATTTGTCATAAGCACTACTTGCTACGGTATTCTAAGATGAATTTGCTGTCAGAAAACAGGGAAAAGACAATTCTTGAAATTTAGACATTTTTTCTAGGGGAAACACCTTAAACAAACCAATTAATTTTAAGATTTTAGCTAGGAACGTAGATTTCGAGGCAGCATTCTGCTTAAGCTATAGCTAGCTAGCTAGCCTTATTTATTCCCATTCTTGTAAAGTTTTTGTTCAGTTTAGTATATCAATATTTATTTTTATGTTGGGATAGTGGCTATCTAGCTAGCTCTTGAGCTACCTCTGGCTTAAAAGTGAAAGTAGCTGTAATATCCCTAATTTAGCATGGAAATCTTGGGAAAATCAAAACGCGTGTGTACTGTAAGACGCCATCTTTTCTAAACTAACAAGGTCGCACGCGTACGCGCTATTCTACCGAACAACGGCGGAGCATGTCGGATGTCTATGTGAGCATGTCGGATGTCTATATGTCTCTTCGGAATACCACATCTCTCCCCCACGGACGTAGTCAGTCAGATATCCTGGAGGCCTTCTCTTCCGGTGTGTGCTCTTGACTGCCTGGTGAGGTTGCTCTGCTTGTGGTTCCGCGATTTCGGTATTGAGCGCGTCTCCCCCTTCTTCCGGGCCATCATACGGTATGGTGGCATCGGATTCCTCGGCATCCTCACTCTCGTTCTCTTGTGTCGGTGGCTCGGGATCGTACTCGTACTCGTCAGCGGTATTATCGACCTCGGCAGGGTAATTCTCTGGCAAGGATGGTTCAGGTTCGTTTTCGTCAGTGCTACCTAGAGTATTTGTCAGTGAGGCCTTGCAGACGTGTCTGACGTTCACCACTTGCGTCGGCGATAGCATTGATTTTCTCGTGGGGTTCTTCTTTCGGCGGGCCGATTCTCAGTAGGTTTAGGGCGATCGCGGCTTCACGGCTTAGGATAGGAACGTCTTGGGTTTCCATCACCAAGACAGTGTTACGGGTGGAGTATTGCCGGGACTTGAGGGTGATGTCGAAACAGCCTTTCACATCTAATGGCTCAGGAGAATTATAGCAGAACACCTTCTTTGTATATGGTCTGAGTTGAGGTGGTGGTTGTATGGCTTTCAGTTGCGATTCACTGACTATGGTTACAGTACTGCCACTGTCGATCAAGAATTTCACAATAGTCTGGCCTATTGTGATAGGTATTAATGGTTTCTGATCACGTTTCTGGATAGCAAAGGAGTATTCATCATCTGAGCTGGAGAATGACTCTGATGCAGTTACGTATCTCACAGCCGCAGGCCTCTTTAAGCTTTTTATTTGTGTGATATTTGTTTTTTGTATGTTCTAAAATGTTAAGATAAATATATTGTCACGTTTCTTAGTCACGTACAGATCTTAAACGCACCATTTTTAAGATTTTTGGCTAGGAACGAAGATTTTGAAGGCTAGCTAGCTAAGCTAGGTACGATGGCCTCTATGATCCAAACAGTTCTCTTCTGTATTCTCACACTTCTCTTCTGCACTTAACACTTCTCTGCATGTGGCCAGAAAATTTCTCTTCAAAACTAAATTTAAAAATCTGGTCCGCAATTTTACACCCATGGTCTGTATATTTTTTTCACTTTTCGCAACTTGGCTAACACGTGCTCAATTTACGAACAGCTTATTGTAGCAGGTCACGAAGCATGTGCATGAATAAAATAATATCACGAATCAATTTAGATCAGTAGCAGAGTGATTAATTTGATTTATCAATAGACACAATAAATGGCAAAATAAATGGCTGCCCATAGTCCTCAAAATCATGGTAGTGTCAAACAAGCAAATCACATGCTTTTTCTTTATTATAATGAATGTGCTTTATAAGAATATCAGGCTAGGATTTTAGATTAGAAACAATAGTTCTTTTGTTTAGAATAATATAAAAATATACGGATGACGAAGTAAATCTTTTTAAACATTTTTTTACAAAACAACACGATCCATTATATTTCGAAAAGGCAAAAATGCCTGGGGTCGAGGGTTGTCATTTATTCAAAAACTTGAGTTATTAAAATCCAGCTCAATCAATATTCCGGACCAGAATTTGGTCTGGGAATTTTTTGAGTTTATGGAAGAGAAGTGTTTCACACTTTGGAAGAGAAGTGTTTCGAACGGAAGAGAAAATTTCGGAGGAAAGAAGAGAAGTGTTTTTATTAAGAAGAGAAGTGTTTTTATGAAGAAGAGAAGTGTTTTTATTAAGAAGAGAAGTGTTTTTATAAGGAAGAGAAGTGAGCCATAGGGGCCATCGTAGCTAGGGCTTTACTTATTCCTATTCTGTATGGCATAAAAGCTTTTATCCTTGCCAACATTTATTTTTATGTTGAGGCTGTATAGCCATTTAGCTAGCTCCTATCTAAAAGTGAGAGTACCTATAAAAATGCAGTTTGGCTACAACAATATTCTTAAGCAATAATTATTATGCTAAATGCAGTTAGCTAGGTATCTAGCTACATCTTTATTATTTTCCTTAAATTTTTTTTCTGCAAATAACATGGCTGAGCGATTGTTTTAGCTGGACGGGTAACGACAGGTTGTTCCGTTTGTTTTTATTTATTTAAACCGAAGTTGCAATAAAGTTTTTCTGAAAAAGGGTATTACGCCTATAGGCCAGTGTTAACAACAGACTGCTTTATTGGTAAAGGCTGTTACGCCTATGTGCATGTACAACGTCGTTTACCTGTACTAAGGGGTCAACCCAATGTGAGAATTAATTTTTAAACTTTCTCGGTAATCACACCTGTTGCCTGTACGGATGTGCAACAATGTTTACCTGGACTAACCGCTCAGCCCTGTTGTGTGTTTTTTAAACAAAGTCTGTGAGAAAGTTTTTTCCAAAGGCGTATTATTCCTATACGCTTGTGCAACACGGTTTAACTGTACTAAGCGCTTAGCCCAGTGTCACGATAAATTTTTTAACTTTCACAAAAACTTATTCCGCAAAATAAAATAATATTGACTGATTGTTTTTGCTATGATGGAATAACAACGGTTTGTAAACTGTGTTTTTATTTCAGCTATCATTGCGGGGAATATTTTTTGAAAAATATGTTACAGTCGCAAGACTATAATGGTGTATGCGCTTCACCTAATTTACGACATACTGTATACCTGTACTAAAGCGCTCCACCTGACCGTGTGGCACAGTTTACGGCTCTTATTAAGCGCTCCACAGAGTGTTCAACTTCGGGTCACACCTTGACTTTGGCTTACCCCGGCGTTTTGACGCCGGGTTTCCCGGCTAGTCTATATTATAATGCCCGTAATCGTCTGTCTGTCTGTCTGTCTGTCACGCAAAATGGTAGCTTAGCTGCGCAAGTAGCGAAACGCACGCAATGCGGTATAAAAAGGACGGGCGAACCCGTGGATTTTTCCACGGGCTAACGACTAGTATAATCTATAGTTCAATCACAGTTCAATCAGAGTCTTTTCGAAATCGCTCTGGTTTTCTAACTTGTCGACCACTTCGAGTTCTATATGGTTCAGTCATTGACACAGTATCTTTGAATTCCATTTTTTCGTTGTTTCTTCTCTCTTCTTTTCCGTTTTCTCCATCAAGTTGACCTTCGTTTTCTTCACCACGTTGGCATTCGTTTTCTTCACCATGTGGGTATTCGTTTTCTTCACCATGTTGGCATTCTTGCATGGTGACTGATTCTTCGTCGTCATAATTCTCGTTGACCAATTTGAACTCAGATTTCGATGGAAGTAAATCACGACGGTTACGACGGATCGTTGTATCCTTGTCAGTTCGAAGTATATATGACCGTGGAGTTTTATGTGTCTGCATAACTTGGCCAAGACGATCCCAATTCTTTCCTTGATGGAATCTTACAGTTTGACCAATGTTCAATGCTGGTAAATCTCGAGCATGTTTGTCATATTGATTTTTTGTTGAATTCACAGTTGGAATCAATGTTCGTAGGTTCCGTTTCATGAGTGAGTAAGCAGCAGACGAGTTAGCACTATTGACTGAGGTACGCAATACCAATAGCGCGAGGTGAGGATCAGAACCATCAGATTTGCATTTTCGAAATGTTCGTTTTATTGTTTGTATCGTCCTTTCCACCAGGCCGTTGCTTTGTGGGAACTTAGGGCTGGAAGTTGTATGCTTGAAATCCCATTGTCTTGCAAAACGTTTGAATTCGAATTACGAGTATTGTGGCCCATTATCGCTAACAACTTCGGCTGGAATTCCATGACGGGCAAATACACTCATTATTTTTTATAAGCATACGGGTAAATTGGGCTTAAGCTCAATATGCTTAAGATTTTCCCAATTTGAGCCTGAAATTATGCTTAACGTATGCTTAATTTCAAAACTCATTTCATGGTCTGATACATATTGCGTTTGATATGAACACTGCAATGGTCTCTTTAACATTCGAATCTTGTGAGTAGCTCAACTCGAATGTGTTAAAAGCATATTAACATTGTTGTTTTTTGCTTTAGTTGACTTGCTAATGGCTTGAATGACTTTCAGGTTTTACCTGTCTTGCTAGCTCCTGGACTGAGTTAAACATTTTGTTCCATTTATTTGTACATAGTTTAGTTCAAAAGATTATTTCATGCAAAAATGCTGTTTCCTATCACTTAGGGGGGGTTCACACTAGAATTTTAAAAGCATGCTATAAATTTAAAGCACGATTTAAAGCATGCTTAATAATGTGAACGCATTCTTGCTTTATTAAAATGTCTTTCAAATTATGTTTACTTGCTTTAAACATGCTTTAAATAAAGCAAAAATAAAGAGTGCTTCGAGGCACTCTTTATTTTTGCTTTAGCTGCTATAAGTTCATGAAACAATAGAATAAAAATTATGCACAAATATTTGAGTATTAAAAGTGAGGATTTTGAGCGGGTATTATGAAAGTGAAAGTTCATTCGCATGTGAGAAAAACAACAACATGAACGTTTCGTTTTAAATTTTGTTAACAACTCTCCCTTTGATGTTACCGGCAACTTGCTTTAGTCAAAGCATGCTTTATTTTTATACTAAGCATGCTTTATTCTAGTGTGAATCCCCCCTTAACCTCGTCCTTTGTGTGATACTATTTTTTACACTTGATTTGGGAAGAAATGGAAGTGAGGGAAAAAAATTCCGAGGCTGGGAAATATGCTTAGTATATGCTTATTTTTTTAAGTATGTGAGCTTAAGTATGCTTATAAGCTTTATGCTTATAAAAAATAATGAGTGTATGCCTTTCGTAAAATTGATGACGGTTGATGCTTTGCCATTAGGAAGTTGAACCACTTCGAAATATTTGCTAGTGTAATCTACGATGACAAGAAAGAGTTTATTAAAGAGAGTAAAGAGATCAGTACCCACCTTCACCCAGGCCTCACTAGGAACCTCATGCTGAATCAAAGTCTCTTTGCATTGTTTATTTCGAAATATTTGGCATGTGTCACAACTACTAATCATGTCTTCTATTTCTTCATTAAGATGAGGCCAAAAGAGTGCAGTGCGTGCATTGATTTTTGTTCGCTCTATTCCAAGATGTCCAATGTGAAGAATGCGCTTCATTTCAGGTCTGAGTGAGAGAGGAATGACAATACGAGTTCCTTTCATTATGATACCATTGACAACACTAAGTTCATGGCGATGGTTGAAATATGGTTTGAGTTCATTCGTTACACATGACCGATTAGATGGCCAACCATTAAGTATGGTCCGACAAAGTTCTTGCATTGTTGCATGTTTCCTCTTGAATGAGTTTTAATTTGTTGTCACTAATTGGTAGACTTGAGATAACAGAATCAACTTGAGCGATTATTTCATGTTCGCAAATCTCAGCAACTTGAATTTTCGATGGTGCACGACTAAGAGTGTCTGAAATTATTAATTCTTTTCCAGGAACGTAACTAACTGTGAAATCGTATTTCTGCAGCTGCAACAAAAATCTTTGTATCCGAGGTGGTGCACTGTTAATGTTGTATTTGAAAATGCTTTTTAATGATTTATGATCGCTGTCAACTGAAAATGTTCGACCATACAAATATTCATGGAATGTAGTACATCCAAACACTATTGCAAGTGTTTCTCTTTCCAGTGTACTATAGTGTTGTTCGGCATTCGTGCATGATCGTGACTTGAATGCTATGGGTTGCCAACCATTGTGATGCTGCTGTTCAAGGGTTGCACCCAATCCATATTTTGAAGAATCGCATGTGATTTTTGTAGGCAGTTTTGGGTCAAAGAATTTCAAAGAAATGTCTCAGTAGTAGTAGGGAGCAAAGATAAGTACATTGGAACCTTTCGATCGTCAAACCCCCACTAAAAACGCTCCACCCCCACCCCCTCCAAGTCACACCCGAAATCGGTAAATCCGACGGCATCCGAAAACAACATCCGAAACCGATAATTCTAGCGCATGCGCAATCGCGTAAATGGGAAAAGTCCCGAGTATTGCCGATATCGAGAGAATCGCTTAGTTGAGGCTGTACTTATAATAAAGATGAGTTGGTTCAGGAACGCTATTAGCAAGCTATACGACACCGTGTCGGCCCAGTAGCGGGAACTCGCGACGCTCCTGCTGATCGACTACGGATCGTGCGGGATACCGTTGGCTTCTACTATAACAAGGCGAGGGAACAAATCTCGAGAGCGTTGTCGCTTCACGATGAGGTCCAACGGATCGCCATCGAAGACGAATATCAGGGAATCGCAGACCTCAAACACATGTTCGGGAGGGAGAAGAAGCAGGCCACGAAACCGGAGGGAATCGAAGATATCCAGCACATATTTGACGAGAATGACACACAATTTTTGGAAGACGGAAATCGCATCAAAACGTGGCGGTTCAACAAGAACCTTAATCAACCGCTGACGGATGCTATCATGCGAAAAATCACGCCTCACGTAGACATGCGCGTCAAGGTAGTCTACAGTTTCAGCTGTGAAATTTACCGAGGTGGTGGCGATGTGTCTGATTACCACAAGACCAAGAGCTCCAGGTCACTATCAAGCATGGCGGTAATCGAAGCCTTTATCGAAGAATGCGAGATGAAGCGCCTCGATCTGGAAGATCAAGAGTTCTGGACCAAGGCCTACCTACCACCCGACAGAACCATCGAAACCCCTGGTGCATACGAAGGCAAAATAGTCTTCAAACATGTGCAGATCAAGATCATCTCTACGAGGGAGCCCTTACTTGGATGCGGACCACTTCCAGACTGGTTGGGGAAAAAGAGGTGCATCTACAGCTTTGACAATAAGGATGAAAGAACCGACAACCTGTGCTTTTGGCGATGCCTCGCCGTTCACTACCGGGGAGAGCGAAAGCAGCGTGAAAAGCATATCACGCAAGAAGCCCTCGCCCTAGCACGCAAGTACTACGAGTACTACGAGGACTCCGAGCTAAAGCGGGAAGATATACGTGCCACGAAGCTCGTAGACTTTGAGGGTATCGCCAAACACTTTGAGATCAACATCAGAGTCTTTGAGCCCAAGACGAGCTCCGAAAAGGCACCATGGAGACTAGTCTACGGTCAGAATCAGTACAAAGAGGGGTTAGACACAATCAACCTTGGCATGCTGGATGTTCACACAAAGCAACAACCTCACGCGGCATAAAAAGAACGAATGCGAGGGTGTCAAGACGACAATCATTTGCAAAGGCGAGAAGGTAAAGCACATGCCGAGCAAGTCGGGGAAGGTCTTTTACGACGACGAGGGTTTTAGTTACGCGGCGTGTCAATGGCTGGAGGCGATGTCGGAGCGAACCGGAAGGCATATACGTCATGCGCTTTGTGGGCACGGGGGAGAGCGAGTGATTCGTTACGGGAAGAGAGACAACGAGTTCTACAAGGTAGACGGCTATGAGCCTCAGACCCAAGTTGTCTATGAGTACCACGGTTGTAAGTGGCACGGATGCCCTTGTCAATCGCGGAGAACCAACGCGGATAAGAATCGTCTCGCAGCAACCCTGTACAAGGAGGAAGACATCAGAAAACTTGGCTACACCCTCGTCACTACCTGGGAGTGCGAGAACCCCCCAAAAAGCAAGAGGTACTTCAAGAACCGATTTCGACCCTACCCGCATTACATCGTGTTTGACTTTGAAGCCCTTCTATCACCTTTACACCAGCGGCAAACATCCGATCTAACATACATCTCGGAGCATATCCCCGTGAGTGTCGCCGTTCACGATAGTCTCAACGAAAATCCCACGTTCATCGAGCACGAGGATCCTCAGGTATTGGTTAAGAAGTTCGTTGAGGAGCTGGAGAAAAGACAGGCCCTCATCGTCGAAGAAGTCGAGAGGTAGGTACCGAGGCCCGACGACTTTGACATGCTCCACGACAGGACTCAAGCAGCTTGGGACAAGTGGGTGAACCAAGTGGCCGTGATCGGGTTTAACAGCGGAAAGTATGACATCAACCTGATCAGGCGGTACTTTGTCGAGCAAATTACCGACGAGGAGAAAATCAACGTGGCAAAGAAAGACAACGACTACATGTTCCTCACAACCTCGAGGTTCAAATTCATCGACATAAAGAACTTTCTCGCCCCCGGGATGAGCTACGCCGGCTGGTGCAAGTCTCTGGAATGTGGGCTCGAAAAGCTCGTGTTTCCTTACGAATGGCTGTCGGACTACGACAAGCTGAACCATGTCGGCCCCGTCGAGCACGAGGACTTCTATAGTAGTCTTGTTGGGAAAAACACGCTATCTCCTGAAGGGTACGAGACATTCCGCGTAGAGTTTTACAAGCGAGGCTGCGTCACTATGATGGACTGGTTACGCGAGTACAACCTGGCCGACGTGGAACCCTTCGTTGAAGCCGTTGACAAGACGAGACTGCAGTACTACTACGAGGATGAGATAGACATTCTGAAGGATGCTGTTAGTATACCAGGCGTGTCGATGCGCTATGTCTTGAACAAGTCTCTACGTTTACACCCCAAGCTAGAGCTCTACGCTCCAGGGGAGCCTTGTAAGCACAAATGCAAAGAAGACTGCTTCAACAGCCGGTGCAAGGTCTGCAAAGAGGTTCAAAAAGACTGCTGCGAGTGCACCAGGAATGAGGCCTACGAGCTCTTGCGGACGGGCATGGTCGGTGGCCCCGCGATCGTCTTTTGCAGGTACCACGAGAGGGATGTGACGGGTATCAGATCCCACGTCTACGACGAACCCCGCGAATGCAAGACCATTCTCGGTTACGATGCGAACATGCTCTACCCGAGTACCCTGCTGCAAGATTTCCCCTGCGGGAAGGAAAAGCTGATAAAGGTGGATGAACCGACAGCGGGACAACAATTGGAGGTGCTAAGACGAGGTGTTCAAAATGGCGAGCTCTTTGGCTTTGCACAAGTCGATATCGAGGTTCCCCCGGAGCTGTATGACGAGTTCAGCGAGATGTATCCGCTATTTGTGGTCAAGGAGATACCCGACGATCAAATCCCTGAGCACATGCACGAGTACTTGACAACGACGGGGCGCAAGCGTGTTCCCGGAACGTGCAAGCTCCTAGGGGTGATGAAAGCTGAAATGATCCTGTTGTACACTACCGTGCTAAAATGGTACCTTGATCACGGGCTGAAAGTGACTGCTTTTTACCAGTTCCTCAAGTACGCTCCAGGTAAGCCCTTCGCGTGGTTCCCGGAAGAGATTGCTGATGCACGACGACAAGCAGATAAAGACCCAGACAAGCGCATTGCGGGAGATACGGCCAAGTTGAAAGGCAACAGCTTTTACGGCAAGATGATCGAAGATCTGGCGAGGCACGCGAACACCACGTTTACCAGAGACGAAAAGGAGGTCGATGCAGCCCTCCGAAGCCCATACCTCGAAGACCTTGAAGAGATAGGAGATGCGTACGAGATCAGAAAGGGTAGGCACGGGGTTAGCATAGATAGAGCCTACCAGTGCGGCATAGCCGTCTATCAGCTGGCCAAGTTGCGCATGCTGGAATTCTACTACGACTTCCTGGACAAGTACGTAGACCGTCGAGACTTTGAGTATTGCTACATGGATACAGACAGTGCCTATTTTGCCATCTCCAGAGACGAGTTGCGAGATGTCGTTCGCCCTGAACTGCTCGACGAGTACGACGAGGATGTGAAAAACTGGCTTGTCACTGACAAGTACTCGAGTCGAACGGGAGGACTATTCAAACCGGAATTCATCGGGTCTCGTATGATTGCCTTGACAGCCAAGTGCTACTTCGTCGAAGGGCAAGAGGGCACAAAACTTTCGTGCAAAGGGATGTCGAAAAGGCAGAATGCGGTGACATGGTCTAGGTACATGAGCACGTTAAAGGGTATTTTAGACACAGCGAAAAACGTAGGTTTCCGGGTGTACAACCAGGGGATGGTCACGTATGAGCAGAACAAGCTGGGACTCTCGGCATTCTACGATAAGCGGAAGGTGCTCGAGGACAGTGTACACACGGTGCCCTTGGAGTCTTGAGAAAGAAACATGCTATGCGAGATATGTCTATGTCTCGCAATAATTCTTCCGTACGTCTTGATCCTTGCTTGTTTCCTTCGCTACCGACGTCTAATAAACATGGTTCGAGACATTGCAGAGATATTCGATGAAGTCGACACGCCAGTATCGCCTGGCGGCTCCGTAGGAGTAGAAGCCCTCGAGCATCGGGAAAAACCTATCGACAAACCCGCGAGGGCAAGCAGCATCTCTTACCAAAAAAGTGTACTGAGGGCTTTGTTGACAAGGCATCAGATGAGGTGATCGAAAAAGCGTATACGAACTTCGTTCAGCGTGAGTTACAGGAGAATGGCGAGAAGACTGCGAAAGCTTTGTCGGCGCAAGCCATTAGTATGTACGCCAAGGCTGTGGCGAGTGTGGTGCAGCTCGACAGCGCCGAGGGCCTGAGAGCGGATCTTGAGGAGGATCCAATTATCAAGGACAGTATGGCCGACATAGGCATCCTCGTGTACTCGGCGTTTGGCAAATTGTTAACACCACTGCTGGTGGCGGCCCATACCATTAATCACACGCAGCTCTCTGTGAAGCGTGAGTCCAAGAGCGGTGAAGAGCAGGATGCTGAAGAGTGAGAAAAAAGATGGGAAACAATATTTCAAAGATATACATGGACAATCGTGAAATGGTTGATAGGCTAAAAGCAATGGAAAAATGGGGGGGGGGGGGGGCACAAAAGCACGGTATACAGATTGGTGCAGTATCTACGGAGACTTTTTGGCACGCGATCAAATGATTTTGACACCTGTAGCAGATCGCTTTCCGTCTCAAGCATGTAATTTATTGGTGAATCAACAGAGAAATGCGATAGGATACGCTGCCAAAGGCGGTTTGAAGGCCTTTGGCATACCTAGGATCTATATATATGAGTGAACAGGAAGTGCTTTTGTAAGTCTCGCGACTTACAAGAAATGAGTGAACAACAGACACAAGAAGAGAGAGTTATCACGCGTTCAGTAAAGCATCCGGGGAGAGTAGCGCAGGGGCACAAGTTGGCAGCACTGATGAAGAAGAGGAAGGAGGAACTGAAACAACAAGAGGGTACTGTGGAATCTACAGTCAAAACCTCTTCTGGAGTGAGTTCTGGAGTCCCTTCTGTACAGTCAGGTGCCGTATACCTCGCCGGAGGTCTTGCCGTACTTGCCGCTTGCGTGGCAGTCTATTACATACGTAAGCAGCCTCATCATCCTGCTGAAACCCTAGAGCCACGTGCGCATCAGCAGCATCCGGCTCCACAGGAGCACACGCAAAAGCAACGCGAAGAGCGACAGCCTGATATCGACATTTTCAAGATGCGATAACCTCTAATAAATGACAACCAACGTAACTCCAAAAGAGAAGGAAATCATCGACATGCTCTACGAGACTGTAGTCGATCTCGGGTTCACCTTCGCATACGCGATGGCGGGGAAGAAATTTTTGGGCATCACGAGTCCCTCTACCAAGATGGATACCAGCGATGCTCTGAAGATGGTAGCTTACTTCTCAGCAGGCAGGGCCAGTCGTGAAATGGCCGTCTCCAAAGGTTGGATCCCTGCATCTATCGTACCAAAACCTAAATAATAAGCGCCTGCGTCGCCCTGCGGCTCCACAGGAGTAAGGTTTGTGTCTGCCCAGTGGCAAACACAAAAAAGTCTCAGAATAAATGACTCTGGACATTGTCAAGGAGCCGCATACAGCAATCTTTACCGGGCCTACAAGTTGCGGCAAGACCCAGCGAGTCCTCGACCTCCTGGAGAACGAATACAAGCACCACTTCCACAACGTCGTGATCCTATGCCCCACTCTACGATGGAACAAAACCTACTTGTCAAATCCAGCGCTGTGGAAGGATGACTACGTGTTCCTGATAGAGCCCAAGGATCAGCTGTTCGAGTGGATCCAAAAATTCTCGGAGCTGCTAGCCGGAGAGGAGACTTTGTTTATCGTTGACGACATGATCGCCGACGAGACTCTGGACAAGCGCCGACAACCCCTGCTCGAGCTCGCCATCAGTGGTAGACACAAGAAGCACAGCTTGTGGCTACTCACTCAAAGCTACACCGCCATCCCAAAGAACCTCAGACGACAGAAGAAGCAGCTATTCATGTGGTACCCCTCGGAAAGGAGCGATATGAAAATGGTAGACGAAGAGACCAATATGATCAACGACTGGGAGGGGATCAAGACCCGGCTGAAAAAGTCCAAGCACGCTTGCTTATACGTGAGACTGGAGCACCCTCGGACTTGGAGGATTCTAGAGTGAACTGAGACAGCTACTGCAAAATCGCCTAGCAGCTCTGCAAGAGCAGCAACGTGAAAACCACACCAACAACCCTCCGCTATTGACCACTTCAGCCGTATGTTAAAAGGTACTGAAATGTCAAAAAAAAGAAAGATGGAAGCCTATGTACGAGAGAAACAATTTACGATCAACTACGATATTCAGGTACCCGTGCTACGTTGCTGTATAAGGGCAGGATCAGTGACTGGTTATTGCCCTACCTGCCTGGAAAATTTCAGATATCGAGGTGGAGTATACTACGAAGGTTTTGAATACCCCACAGATGAAGATCTTTTGCACGGGGTAGCGTCAGGCGAAAAAACATGTGGCACAGTTGTAAGAATGGAGATTGATGAGAAGCTCGAGGCTGTTATTGAACGTCTGGGACTCTATATCGTTGCGGCTGAGGAGAACAACTATGGGGTACTATGCTACGAGGTTATCAAGGATAAGGACTTAAAGCTCTCGGATTTGGCCGATATCACAACAATAAGCAATATCCTCAATTTTCCGATAGAAGATAGACGTCTGGTCGATATTGATTTGGAGAATGAGCCTAATGTCATCAAGGGCATCGTCTATGGGTACCCGTTCTACACCCTGCATCCTTTGGACTATGTAAGGGATCCGAATGAAGAGGATGATTCCTTGGATGAGAACGGGGATGACGAAATAGATTTGGATGAAATAGAGGAGCTCACGAAAGCATTTTACAATTCCTTGATAACATCTGGAGGCTTATCGACCTAGGTTGAGATGACCTATACGACCTGGATGTTCCAGCACTAGTAGACTAAGTCGCAGTTTTGTAGCTCTTGCCGAGCCACAAAACCGAAGGCTGACGATGACGCTCGTTGAGCACCAAATTTACAAGAAAGATGTCTTTACAAATTACCATGTTTAACGCCGTGCCCGCGGGAGCAATCGAGACCCTGGTAAACAACCGGGGTCAGCCCATGTTCAAACGTGCTGATCTCGGGAGATTCCTAGGTATTCCAAATGCCAGGAAGTATGGCCTTGATCGTCATATGACAACATCAAGGGGAGAAATAGAGGGTGTACCCGCCGGGTACACCCCGTCAGGTCTCCTAGGAGGTGGAAAAAACCCTCATGACGTCTTTGTCACATTAGACGGGGCCCTCGAAATTACCGTCAGATCAAGAAAGCCCAAGGCGGTAGATTTGACAAAATGGCTAGCCGGAAAAGGCGTTGAAAAATTGCAGGAGGAGGTCAGGGAGCAGCGCAAGCTACTCGAAGAAAAGGAGGTGGCCATCGAAGAGCAGCGTCAGAGCTTGGCGCTCCTTAATGATGACCTCGAACAAAGGGACCAACAACTTGTGGTGCTGGAGGACGACCTCGAACAAAGGGACGTGGCCATCGCCAACCTAGAGGACGATCTCCAGGAGAGGGATGAAGAAATCGTTGAACTACGAGAAAGACACGTTCCGCACCGCTACCCCTACGATACGATACTCCAGGTTGTTGACAAGAACGATCCTAAGGAACGTGGAAAGAAAGGTAAACATCCCCACTACATGATACGTTGTCAACGCAGAGTGCTTGGTACAAGGATTAACACGCTAAAGGCCCTGTATCCTGAGATGCTTGTGAGAGAACCGGCATGCGACGACCCTAACGCCGTGCACGCCTGGAACCGTTTTAGAGACGACACCCTGGGGGCTGAGAATTATCACAGGAACCATTTCACGTTACCTGACGATGATACGCGTGAGCTGTTCGAGGAGCTCTTCGATATTGATATGTCATAAGCGCGACAGCGAGATTTTTGTAGCTCGATCGAGCCACAAAAAGCAAGAAATTTACCACTCTTTGACATGCTCCGGAGGTACTTCAACATCCTCTGGGATCAGCATCAACTCCTCTGACACAAAGCTTCGATCAGGCCCATCTGCCAGATAGTACAGCAGACGGGTACCAGCCACGATATGATCGAGTCTTTCTTGCTCCACCATGCGTCGGTGGCACGTCGTCTTTGATCACCATGCTCTTCTCCGGGCTGTAGCAGATACAAGTAAAGACCGTCCTCAGGTAATGGCTTTTCCTCTGGGTGCTGCTGGTCTTTCGTAAGCGGGACTTCCTCGAGCTTAATCGCCTTCGAAGGCTTCATCCCGATCATGACAGTTTTAATACTGTACAAGTGTTTGACCCAGGTGCTACTAGTCTCTTCAGAGACCAGCTCTTGTGCATCCTGAGGTTTGAACAGTCTCTCCGCGAGCACCTTGTTGTAGCTTTCCACGAAGGCTGTGAAAGTGTGGTGGTACTTGGTGGTTGCGCGCTTAATCTCGACCCCTTTGCCCTCTAGCAGCTTCGTAACGTCCGACTTGAACTCACTACCGTTGTCACACTGGAATATCTTCGGATAGCGGAGAGGTCCTGCTTTGTAAATGTCCTTGATCATGTCAGCGACTTCGCTGGCTTTCTTCGTTCTCAAAGGTCTCGCCACCTTGTAGCGCGAGGCTACATCGATGCCCGTGAGGATATACTTGTACACGTTCCCATAGACTTTGTCGTGCAGGACGAATTGTAGCCTGTCGTGCAGTCCTCCCTGGTAGAACGGCAAGTCTCTGGTGAGCTCGAACATCTTACCCAGCGGTATGCAAAAAGTGTTCCCGTACGCTGAAACTATCTCTTTTTCCTCGACAGTACCTACATGATCGGTAGCCTTGACTTGCAGAGCTCTGATGGTACCATCGTTGGGGTTGATGCCTTCCAGAATTAGGTTGTTCTCGCGATCAAATTTTGGGAGCCAGAGGTCTCTGTAGACCGCCAGGGTGTTGTAGTCGCTAATGTTCTGGATCTCATTGCCGTTCAACGTGATGCGCAGGTTTTGAACCAAAGCCTTGCCGATGTTGCTAACGATCGTACGTTTGGTGTTAGTCCCCGTAAGCTCCAGATTGAAAAGGAGCTTCAGAGAGCCAGGGAAAATGACGTCGTCCCGCCCCATGTTTGGTACGTCGACGTATAAATCCTCGTTTTGATTGATTGTACTAGGGATGTGACTCACCTTGACACGCTGCTTCTTCCCTTTCATGGCTAACATAGTCTTTACATCTCTGTAAGGATCGAGCGTAGTTCCAAAGTTACTCATGGTTTATTAGTAGCTGCTTTTCGTTCAATAAATGTCGATTAATCCCGTTTTCGTGGGAGATGAAGATATTCCACTTAAGGTGGAGGAGCGGGATAAGAGTGAGGAGGGATCTTTCCCAGGGTTCGGAGACATTCCAGGGTCCAGCACTGGGCAGACAGAAGCGGAAAAACGGGGTGTTCCGGGAGATACTCTCACCAAATCAAGACAGGATATACGTGAAGATGCAGTTGCTGCCGCTTACAAACGTCTTGAAGAGGTGCTAGGGGTGCCTGATGCGAGACATAACGACGGGTTTAGGCTGGAGGGCAAACAGCTCATTGTCAAACAAGTAGTAGTAGGGAATCATAAATTGCATGAGAAGTTGATTGCGAATATAGATAGTCTTCCAACTAGTGACCAGTTAAGACTCTTACTAGGTGAGAAGCGCTTGACGGTCCTAGGCTGGCCTGATTATAAGATTGCCAACTATGCCACACCTCAAATGAAGCAATAAAGTCCCGGAGGCTCTTGAACGACATAGATCATGTCGAAGCAAAGGCGGACACTATTGAGATGCTGCCACTGATCGGGAATGTTATAGATGACACGGAGAGCCTGATCGAAGAGACTCCCCTTGGCGGCAGCGAAGCCTTCACAGAGCGTGAAAGAAGAGGGCTCAACCTTGAGCTTCAAAAGCTCCGCGGTAACCTGAAGCACCTGAAAAACAAGATGATCTTCTACGATAGCGAGATCGACAAAGCAGAAGCCAAGGTGAAAAGGCTCGAGACAAAGAAGGCTAAGCCTGGAGCATCCGAGGAACAGATAGCCATCTGGAACAAAGACATCGCGAAGGCCAGGGAGGAGCTAGAGGGACTCCACGATCAAAAGGAAGCCGCACAAGAAGCGCACGGTTTGCTTTCAGTCGAAACTCAGAGCCAACTGAAAGCGATCAAGGAGACTCTGATGAAGATTGCGGGAGAAGACACGTCACTCGTGGAAAAGCTCAAGATTCTCTTCAAGGAACAAGGCTTGACTATAGCGAGCATCGTCTCGGCTGTTGGCTTGCTCATACCCACCATCGTGCTCGCAGTTACGGGAGGTGGTGGAGGAGCTGCTGCTGCTGCTGCTGCTGCAGAAGGTGCCGCAGGTGGCAAGGGTTTCATGCAAAAACAGCTGGAAAGACTCGGCAAATTCCTCAAGTATCTAGCAGGTAAAGCAGGTGCTGCGTTACCAGGGATCATTGGCAGCGTCGTCTCCTTCTTCTTCAGAGTTGCGGCGAAAGTTGTCGAATTCGCAGCCAAGCACTTGTACTTGGCGGTCGCTGCTGTCGTCGCTGTTGTTGTGGGGTACGTTGGGAAGAGTCGTGGAAGATGAGGCGAGCGGTCGTCGAGAGTCTAGTATGTTGACAAAACACACTAGAATAAGTCGTGGGTCGTCTACTTCTTCAGCCAGATATAGGCTAGGATCAGTCCTACTCCTGCCGTAACCAAGGCAGCCTTGGCATCCTCGTGAGGGTTTCCACCTCTTCCAGGGGGTTGGTTAACCAATCCCTTTTCAGACCCTGATGCTTGATATTTCGTCGACTGCGAGATCCTTCCAAGGGCGGGGTTTAGAGCCCCTCCCTCTTGCTTAGCGTGCTCCTGCGGAGCCGGAACTCCGTTCCGCGTTGCTGCTAGGCGATTAATCTTCGGGTTAACACCGATGGAGAAGTACTCCTTGCTGATGAGGATTTTATTCGTGAAATTCACAACACTTCCAATGTGAAGGCTCATGTCACTGGGGATCATGTAGACACCATGAGCAACGCTAAAATCGACCTTAGACCTCGCGTACTTCAGCACATTTTGGAACTCAGCAATCTCCTTACCCGTGTCACTTGGTCTAATGATCAGATCCTTAAAGGTCGTCAAGTAGAGGCGCTGGGCATCGATCGCGCTGCCTTGGTTGCCGATAATATTGGATCTGGCACTCGCCTGACTCTCGAGGATGAGTAAGCGTAGAAGCGCACGCTTTGGGAGAGACGTTCAAGACCAATACGAGTGAGGCCTTGGGATTTTTCCAGGATCCAGCGACTCCACGAGTCCTTGTCGAGATAGCTAGGGCCTGAGCCAGGATAGTCCTCGCGATGAAGTTGCCAGCTACTGAAGAGGGTTTCATTCCTCCATGCGCTCTCGCTGTCACTTACCCCAAATTCGCGGGCTAATTGTCGGAATTTTTGCATGTTGAATGGGTTGTTGAGACGTCTAAATCTATCCGAGCCCGGTAGAGAGATATCGAGATCTTGAAGGATTTTTCGAATCTGGAAGTAGACATGGAAGTGGTAGACGCTACGAACAAGAGGCAAGGAGGATTGTAAATGCTGCATGGAAATACCACAAGCAGATGTTGCGTAGTAGGTAGCAAAATTGAGCTGAGTAGACGACTTCACCATCCGTAGGGTAGGGTCCATGGACGTGCTCCAAAGGATCGAGATCATGAACGGTCTCTACAGGATCGAGGATCTGGCGACTATCGTCAACAGTCAGGCAGGGGACAAGATCAAACTCTTTGTCCTCAAAAAATGGACTCTGCAGGCTCCGTGTCAACGAGGGGTACACCGTCGTGATTAAACGAGCACTGCAAGAGCTCATAGGACGGACCTTCGATCCCAAGGCAAAGTAATTTACCAAGGGCGACTATGACGCGTTCTACAAGACCGACGTTTATAGGAGGTTGAGACTCATCTGCCCCCAGCTGGATGAAGACGACTGCTTATTGGATGGTAGCAAATCCAAGATGCTAGCCCTGCTTCCGGTGAAGGAGCTGGATAGCTGGGGAGATATGTTGACGTGGAGTTTTGACACCCCTGTTTACCTCCCTTTGAAAGGCTCCACAGGCAGGCTGGAGTTCATGCTCACGGACGAGTACAACACGCACAAGAACGTCTTGTTCGTCTCTCTCACGATGCAGCTGCTTATAGAATAAAGATGAGTGAAACTACAAAGCTTTATCCGAGCTTGCCAAGTGCTCTTAATTTCGAGCCTGAGGAAAGCCAAGTGTATAGACTCAAGAAGATCGAGGAGGTTGAACAGTACCTACGAAACGAATCAAAGGAGCGGGATAAGCTCGCTAAAAACTTCAAGATGCATGGTACGTGGGTGCGCTTCTGCGATCACGGATTGCTAGCTGTAAGTATTATAACTTCAAGTGTTGGAATAGGAAGTATGCTTTTCGGGCTCGGTGTACCACTAGCTGTGGCGATGGGAGGTATCACGATCGCCGTGGGATTGGGACAAGCCGGTCTGCGGAATGCGGGGAAGAGGTTGGGTACAAAATCCAAGAAGCACGAGAGTATTAGACTATTGGCGGAGACCAAATTGAATAGTGTTGTCGACCTGATCAGTAAGGCCGTGGAGAATGGTAAGGTCGACGAATATGAATTCAGCCTGATTCTGCAGGAAAAACAAAAATATATGATGCTCAAGGAGCAGGTTCGACAACGAACAAAGCGGATCGTTGACTCTATCAATGAGCGAGAGAGACAGCAGCTTGTGGCTAAAGGTCGAGAGGAAGCCAAAGAGGAGTTGATAAAAAACTTGCAGTCTGCACAGTATGTCAGCGGTACTTAGAGTCTCCGCCTGCGTATTCGTAGATCTCTCGAGTCTAGTGTGTTGAACAACACACTAGATCACCTACACAATCTCGAGTACTTCTCCGGTATCATAGTCGATCACCAGTTCACCATCGTGTACGACACGTCGCTACTTTTCAGCGAGCTCTCTCAAGTATTGCTCGAGATTTTTCTGCCACGCAATTTTGCTACAAGGCTCGCAATAGGGCCCGTCCGTTTGCATCGAGACGTCTTATACTTGGATTTGTGGATCGCCTCTAGAAGAGAGGCCTTGTTCATAGTTGAGTAGCCCCTAATACCCAGTGCTCTCGCTTCTTTTTTGAGTTCTGGAACCTTCATGTTTGTTTATGTGGTTGGAGAACAATCACATAAAGGCTTGACAAGCCTTTACAAGACAGTGAAGCTGTCGATATCGTCGTCATCAGAGTCACTAAAGTAGCAAGCAGTATACCGTTCGACCTCTTTGTATTTGCACTCTTCCAGGTAGGTCTGCAGGTAGTAGTTTTCACCTTGCCTGTAGATGCTCGCCAGCTTGATGATGGCCTTACACTCACAGCTTTCCCGTGGCACCTTCTTCTTACGGAAGTTGGTTTTGACCTCACCCTCCCACATCTTAAGCTTAGTGCTGAGGTATCTGCCCTTTTTCACACCGCCGTTGGTTAGGCGATGTTCTATCAGGGAATCCACCTTCTTCAGGATCTCCCCGTAGAGGTCTAACCACTCAGGGTAGTCACCAAGATCGAAAGACATCGTGAGCGCGGAGCCGTCGGAGTAGCATGAGACACCCCTGGAGTAGACCTTTTCAGGGGTCTTGAGCAGTAGCGGGGCCGGGTTGCCGTCTTGGTCCTGATAGCCAATAACGAAGCGCTCATCCTTGTCTTTGTTGGCTGGAATTGGGTCGCTCAGCACAAGGTTTTCAATTTTCACTTCTTCGATGTTTAGCGGAGCTGCGTTAGTGTAAAATTCCATTGTCTTAACAGTTTTGTCTCCGAATTTCATCAGCATCTTTTTGTTTAGAGACAAAACCTCAACCAGGGTCTTCTATGTTGTCTTAGCGCAATCGCAACTGCCTCCATTGTAGGTGATTTACTCTTGATAGCAGGACCAGCAGAGCAGCTTGGCTCTTATAAGGAGTCTGCGTCCGCAGCGACATCTGTCGTACTCGTCGAGTACGCGTTCACAGTCGTTACAGTGTTCCTTCATCGTTTATTTGAGATGCTCCGGAACATACCAGAGTACATCAGGATCCTTTCCAACCGCCCTCATACACATTTCCTGTGTCATGAAAGCGTACGGAACAAACTGGAGTAACTGGGGATCCTCTTGAACGGCCCTCGTGCACATTTCCTGAGTCCTAAGATGCTCTGGAACACGCCAGATCATCCATTTGTTATCCTTAACCACCTTGGTGCACATTTCTTGCGTCTTGAAATGGTCTGGGACAGCCTTGAATAGCTGGATATCCTTTCCAACCGCCATGGTGCACATTTCCTGTGTCTTGCAGTGGTCTGGAACACACTCGAGTAGCCATTGCATTTCCTCAACGAGCTTAGATGCTATTTCTGGCGTCACGCTCTGTAATAGATCCGTAAGAGCGTTGTAAGTTGCTGCTCTTGATGGTGAGAATTCGCTGGTCAGTTTACCGATAGCGTTCCTGAAGTAAGGCTGGTCCATCTTTATCACAGGTCCAGCCCCAACTAAGCGGTCGTGATTTGAGTAAGGGAATTCCCCCTACTCAAACAGTTTTTTGAAAACCTGGTCATAAGGGCCCCCCTCCTACTACTATTGTTCCTTCATCGTTTATTGAAGCTCGAGCCCGCGCATTTCCTGAGACGGCTCGGAACAAACCCGAGTACATAGGGATCCTCTTCAACCGCCCTAGTGCACATTTCCTGGGTCTTGAAACGGTCTGGGACACCCCCGAGTAGCCAGGGATCCTCTTCAACCACCCTGGTACACATTTCCTGAGTCTTGAAAGCGTCTGGGACATCCTCGAGTACCAGAGGCTCCTTCCTAACGGCCCTCGTGCACATTTCCTGGGTCTTGAAACGGTCTGGGACAGCCTTGAATAGCCAGGGATTCCTCAGAACCGCCATGGTGCACATTTTCTGTGTCTTGCAGTGGTCTGGGACAACCTTGAGTACCACGGGATCCTCTTCAACGAGCTTGGACGCTATTTCTGGTGTCGCACCATGCAAAAGATCTGTAATAGCTTTGTGAGTTGTGATAGCGTTCCTGAAGTCCATCTTTATTGTAAGTACTCCCCCAACTAACAGGACTTTTCCCATTTACGCGATTGCGCATGCGCTAGAATTATCGGTTTTGGATGTTGTTTTCGGATGCCGTCGGATTTACCGATTTCGGGTGTGACTTGGAGGGGGTGGGGGTGGAGCGTTTTTAGTGGGGGTTTGACGATCGAAAGGTCCCAATGTACTTATCTTTGCTCCCTACTACTACTGTCTCTGCTTATTAAAGATTTGATATTATTAAATTGCTCAAGGTGATGGCTTGTGAAGTCCCATACTGTTTCATTTTTTAAAAGGTCTCGTAACATTGAAGTTTCGTTTGATAAATTGGGGATGAATTTAGCAAGATAAGCTGTCATACCAAGAAAACGTTGTAGATCTCCTTTACATGTTGGTTGTGGAATGTCATTGATGGCTTTTACCTTTGCAGGGTCTGGAGAAACACCGCTTGCAGAGATTTTGTGACCAAGGAATGTAACAGATTCAGCACCAATGATGCACTTTGACTTGTTCAGTTTAAGTCCAGAATTTCTCACTTTCTCTAAAACCTTCACAGTTCGATTACTTAACTCTTCTTTTGTTGAGCCCCATATAATAATGTCATCTTGGCTATTTCGTGAGCCAGGACATCCTTCAATTATCTCAGCTATATTTTGTTGAAATACTTCACTCGCACTATGGATTCCAAATGGGAGACGCTTAATACGATATCTGCCAAACGGAGTTGAAAATGTAAGTAATTTCGAAGATTCATCATCAACTTTTATTTGCCAGTAACCATTGCTTGCATCAAGTTTTGTGAAGTATTGAGCACCTGTCATTTCTGCGAACAGTTCTTCAGCTGTAGGTAGCTTATAGTGATGCCTCTTAATGGCTTTGTTTAACTCTCTCGGGTCAAGACATATCCTTAGCTTACCATTTGATTTCTCTACGATCACTAGTTGGCTTACCCATTCTGTTGGTTCTGTGATTGGCTCTATAATGTCCAAGTGTATCATACGATCGAGTTCTACTTTGAGTTTGTCTCTTAACGCGATTGGAATCTTCCTTGCTGCATGGACAGTCGGAGTAACGTGTTTATCAACAGTGATGTGATGTACTTTTGGCAACGTGCCAATTTCATCAAAGCAGTCGTCAAACATTTCTAAAATGTCATTGTCGGGAATATAAATTTCATGAATTCGTTGGATTAAATTCAATCTTTCACTTGCTTTAAGTCCAAGTATTGAAGCAGAGTCAATGCCGACAATAATAAATAACAATGGGTAGACCCTATCAGCATATCGAACATTTAGTAGACATTGTCCTGTTACAGGAATTTCAGATCCATTATATGCTGTCAGCTTGATTGTCGATTCTTTCATTGTTGGGCGTTTCAACAGCTGTTTGTACGTTTTATCAGATATCACATTCACCTGAGCCCCAGTGTCAATTTTGAATTGCATATTTGTGTCGTTAGCCAATAGTTCGATGCTCCATGTGTCTGTTGATATGGTGTTGACAATAAAGGCTTTTGAGTCTGGTTTGGCATCTATTGTGCTGATGTGGAATGAATCATCTTCATTGTTATCTTGATGTTGTTGTTGATCTATAATGTTAACAGACTTTGACAAGCAAAAAAAAGCAAAATGGTTAAGTTTGTTGCACTTTTTACACCTTTGACCATATGCTGGACACGCCCCTTTTTTATGTTGTCTGCCACAGTATCGACAATTACGAATGAATTCGACCTTAGGATTGTCCCTTAACAACTGAGGTCTTACTTTCTGTATAACGTTTATATCAGACTGTTCTTGTTTCAGTTCTTTGACATGGATTTTTGTTTGTTCAGCAGAGTTTCCTAGTTGCAAAGCCTTGTCTAGGTTTAGGTCAGGATCTCTCAACATTCTCTCTCTTAGTCGATCATCACTTACACCTACAATTATAACATCTCTTATTAGAGATTCTCTTAAGTCATTAAATTCACAATCTTTTGAGAGTTTTTTGACCGATTGTTTTTACTATGACGGAGTCACAACGGTTGTAAACTGAGTTTTTATTTCAGCGGGAAAGTTATTTTTTGAAAAATATGTTACAGTTGCAACTCTACAATGGTGTATGCGCTTCACTTGATTTACGACATACTGCATACCTGTACTAAAGCGCTCCACCTGACCGTGTCGCACAGTTTGCAGTTCTTTTTAAGCGCTCCTTAGGGCGTTCAACAACAGCCGTATTTAATAATAGCCGTATTCTGTCTGTTCAAAATGGTTGCGCGCAGCACACAAAATGTAACTTGCAGATTTAAACCCGGTAGGATGTGCACACGTGATCACATAAAACGCACTGCGTATCCTTTCATTGTGCACTTCGCGTGTTGGTGCAACCTCGACCCCAGGGTTTATAAAAAGAGAACCAGCCCTGGGGTCAAGGTTGGTGTTGGAGCTAATCATCGCTTTGGAAAATAAGGGGTGCATATGTATCAGCTTTGAAAGAACAACTGTCGAATCACGGTAAACAAGGGCGGCAAGTAGTTGCAACTATATACTAGTATTAGCCGTATTCTGTCTGTGTGTTCAAAAGGGTTACCGCGTCCCGTAACGGAAACACGAAATGTAATATATAAAGGACGGGCGACCCCGTGGATTTTTCCACGGGCTAACGACTAGTCTCTTTAATAATAGCCGTATTCCGTCTGTCTGTGTGTCCGCGAAAACCGTGTCCCGTGGCGGAAACACGAAATGCGATATATAAAGGACGGGCGACCCCGTGGATTTTTCCACGGGTTAACGACTAGTATAATAATAATAGCCGTATTTTGTCTGTCTCTGCGCGGACCCCACGCTGAGTTAGAAAATCGTGCTACGGAAACACGAATATCAAATGCGATATATTTTTGTCCACCTTGTTGCGACGGGTAAATTTAAAGGACGGGCGGCGAACCCGTGGATTTTTCCACGGGCTAACGACTAGTCTCTTTAATAATAGCCGTATTTTGTCTGTGTCTCTGCGTGAGTTAGAACGACGTGCTACGGAAACACGAATATCAAATGCGATATATTTTTACTCGCTTTGTTGCGACAGGTAAATTTAAAGGACGGGCGAACCCGTAGACTTTTCCACGGGCTAAGGACTAGTCCCTATAATAATAGCCGTATTTTGTCTGTCTGCAAGAAAAGTGTCGTGCAACAGGCACACGAATTTGCGTGTAATTTGAAGACGGATGAGCCCGTGGATTTTTCCACGGGTAACGACTTCTTTGTGATAGCCGTATTCCGTCTGTCTGTCACGCAAAATGGTACCGCAAATAGCGAGACGCACCCAATGCGGTAAAAAACGGACAGGCGAACCTGTGGATTTTTCCATGGGCCACCGACTAGTCTATAATAATAGCCGTATTTTGTCTGTTTGTGCGCAATATGGCTACCGATATCCCTTTTGATCTTTCCTCAATTTTTAGGAATCATGGGGTTGTTTAATCGAAAAACTTATTTATTGATCAATATAAATTAATAAATTTATTTATTTTCTGAATTAATTTAATTATTTTTATTTTTCAAACTAGTCGATAAAGCCCGTGGAAAAATCCACTGAGGCAGGATAAAAATTAAAAAGAAGCGTCATTTGAATTTTGATGACGTCAGCAACCCATCCACAAAAAAAATAGAATCTTGTTTTCACGTTGCCTCTATTGTGTAGAGCTTAAACTGCTGATCAAGACAATGTATATGATGATGTGCTTTTGATGAACGGTTAATGCGATATAACACAGTTTAAAAATTTTGCTGACGTCAGCAATGGTCCGTTAAACCCCAAAAATTTTTTTAGAAATTAGTATACCTGTTGCCTTCATCGTATAGATCTTGGCCTCAAAGTTTTAGGTGCACTGTAATGGCTTCATTAATTTAATATAGGATATTGACGTTTAAGTAGTGTTATTGACGTCGCGCCGTAACGTCAGAAAATTTAACATATTAGACATAAGTTTTTCGGCGACATCAAAAGAAAATGACGATATCCACTTTGCCTGTTACAGACACACGAAACTGGCGTATTATTATATAGATAATATATTTTTCAAAAATAAATAAATTAAGAGATTAAAATAAATGCATTGTTATTTTAATACGCCATTTTTAATATAAACCCCCGTAATCTCAATCGCCAATTCCGCTCAGGGGCCACAAAAATCAAATGCGACATCGTTTTATCGACTCTGTTTTGACCGCTCGCGCGTAGTATACCAATCCGACGTCTGATTCTTTAAAACACCAATCCAAGATTTTCACGGCCGGACGAAGGCCATTTTGATTTTGAAAGTGATCGTGTGTGGTCAGTGTGAGGTTTGTAGGCCTGTTTAACCTTTTTGTCTTCTGAAAGCTTCATATTTTTGTAATATTTGTTTTCTGTTGTTTTCAATGTCAAGATAAATATATTGTCACGTTTTTTAGCCATGTACAGATCTTAAACGCACTAGTTTTAGGATTTTTGGCTAGGAAAGAAGATTTTGAAGGCTAGCTAGACTTATTCAACCTCGTCCCCAGGACCTCTTTTCGCTTTTTTGATATCGGGGATGGCGCGAAGAAGAAGGCCCTGGTCCCCGCCGGTCGGATTTGCAATATGATTGGTAGCCTCACTTTCACTAATTATGCTTAAAATTTATAAACATTCCGCGAGTGAGACGAGTCGCCCGATTCATCAAGTTATAAACAAAAATGGTAGCCCCTCTGTCTGGTTGAGTGTCTGGTGCGCACATGGGAAAAGAAACTTGGATGGAAAATAAAATAAAAAGAAGAGGCAATTTTTTCATTCTGAAAATATAAAATAAAATGTTATGTTTAAATACACATTTTTTCGATTTGGCGATACAGCAATGACTTTATACGTAATAAGGGCGAGCGATTTAATCAAATATTCTACAGTGTCTGGTGTAGCAGTAGCGGTTAGAGCCAATGTAACAGCATCTGGGAAAAGTGCCTTTAACGTAGACAACTCGCTAAAAATTTTTCGGAAATCCTCACCCCTATAAATCAAATAAAGCACATTAAAAGTTTATATTTTTTGAAGATACACATTATATATATATAATAATATGTTATTTTATGTAGCAATATACAAAGTTTTAAATTTATGAATTTACTTGAACAGCATAGTTTTATTTATAATATATAGTATGTATATATGTATGTAGTTTTAAGTAGAGAGAGAAAAAATATTTTGTTTATAATAATTTAAAATACACACTGGAAGCTTGAGTTCGCCATTGACAAAGTCAGGGTAGGCGAATTGATTCGTGAATTGGAGACAACATCCAAAATAAAGTTTTACATTGTCGCATAACAAACATTTTAAAATTCGTTTCTAGCATAAAAGTGTTCGCCAGCCCTGTCTTTTTTTAAAAAAAAACACACAAAAAAAATGATTCACTGGAGTGTTTTTACTTACCACATGCTTACACAATGTGCTTCATCTATAACACAACTGACAACATTTTCTTGGTAAACAGAACTTTTTAGCAATTCTCGTCCTCTGACACTAAGCAGAGATTCTGGGTGAGCAAATACTAGTTTTAATTCGCCATTTTTAATTGAAATTGGTATTTCAGGCTCACCATTCTCATCACATGAAAACAATTTTTCAGGCACAACTGTTTGCTCCAAATGAAGCACCCCAGCACCAATACCTCTCACTTCTAAAACTTTCAACTGGTCCTCTATGATAGAATTAAGAGGGCACACCACCAATACTATATTTTGGACACTCTTTCTTGGCAAAAAGTCTGCCAACAAATGAAACAACAAGGATTTCCCAAATCCAGTAGGTAAAACACCAATAACATCATATCCATTTAAAAGATGCTCGAAACATTTAACTTGCTGTGGCTTTAAGATAATATTATTTATGTTATTAATTAAAAAAGTTTGTTGCAATCTACAAAATAATTGCAATATCTTGTCCATTTTGAAAAACGGAACCCTTTACACTTTAACTCGCCGTTCACTTTTTGAAATAATTTTAAATTCTTAGTTTTACTCCATATATGGATGTCACATATCCATATAAAGAACTGTCGACATTTAGCAAAAGTGCTGACGCTGCAGCCTACACCCAAGATTTCTGGGTGTAGAAAGCGGCCGGGTCCAGGGCCTTCTTCTTCGCGCCATCCCCGATATCAAAAAAGCGAAAAGAGGTCCTGGGGACGAGGTTGAGACTTATTACTATTCTGTATGGTATAAGAGCTTTTTATCCTAGCCAACATTTATTTTTATTTTGAGGCTGTGGCTATTTAGCTAGCTCCTTAGCTATACCTCTGGCTAAAAAGCGAAAGTAGAGAAAATACAGTGTGGGTACAACAAAATTTTCCTTAATCAATAATTCTCATGCTTATGTATTTTTGTAAGGTTTTGGTGAAGCGTTGGCATTTTTATTTTAATATTCAATACTTCTGACAATCAAATCAGTCAAGATGGATGAAATAAAAAACTGAGAAGCACATGCTACCACGCATAACGTCGTTTGGATGTTTTCGGGGGTGGAGAGTTAATGTGATGTTAATGGGAATTTAATGTGACGTTATGACCATGGCCAAATGATACACCACAAGATTTAATGACTGAGAGGTCTGTTATCGCGAGTAAATGACATTTTCCGGTTTGTGCAAATTTTTTCTGCCTATTTCTTAAAGTTATCAATAAATTACTGACTGGCTGCAACACCGCTTCTGTGCTTTATGCTCTATAACAAGTAAGACATTAGTTCTAAGGCTGTGGGTCTTGTTTAAATATTTTTGTCAAACTAAAAATTTATAAGCAAGTTTAACTTGTGCCATAGCAGACGTTATGTGAGAGGAATGAGGTTTTAAAAATGACGTCGAAATGATATGCGTGACAAAAGTATGGTTATGGAAGGCACCCCTATGAGCTGAAATACAGACAAGGGTGCTAATATGCTGCATACAGCGTACAAATGGCAAGCAGGGTAACTGTAGTGCTAAGTCCGTGAAAATCCACGGCCATTCACCCATCAGGGAAAACAGGAAATCACTTGTTGTTACTTGCAGCTACCACCATTTGCTTATAGTGGGCGGAAAGCTGAGCATTATATTATAAATAAAAACACAAAAAAGTCCCCCAAAGGCTGCTTTGAATTAATGTCGCAGAATCCAGAATTTACAGCGTAAAAGTAAAATTCATAGTTTACGCAACAATTTTTTGTATTTACGATACTGCAGTTCTCACAGTTTGTTTGGAATTGTGTAAAACTCCTGTGGTCTAAAGGTAAGATTCTTATGGAGAGATCCAGTTTCAAATCCTGGCAGGAGTTAATAGGGCCAAAGGTAATGCCTCTCTTTGAGCATGCCACTTTGGTTTCTACAGATACAATGTGCACAAGCAGTAGTTGAAATATGAAATGACGAGTGAATTAATCAAATTGGTGTTTTTAGAATTCAAATTTCAGAATATGTGCTGTTCCTATTGCATTTAAAAAAAAATGTAACCCCAATATGCACTTCCATTTCATAAATTACTGATTACTTGTCTTCTTTAAAGACACTTTTAACCGGCACTTTTATAAGTGTACTGAGTCTCCTACAAAAAACCCAGTGCTTTAAGCTTCAGATCGCTTAAGGTGGTTCACCACCAAATAATGTCTAAATTTCAAGAATTGTCTTTTACCTGTTTTCTGACAGCAAATTCACCTTAGAATACCGTGGCAAGTAGTTCTTATGACAAATTTCGGTTTTTATTGCGCAATCTGGCACTTTCTCCAACCAACCGCAAATATAAGTGCATAGCAACGCCCATAGCAACCATTTTCGCATTTTTAGACAGCTTTCTTGCCCCTCCGTCGATTTTTAATGCTTTGCAAAAGACGGTGTCGTATAGTTTGCTAATAGCGTTCCTGAACCAACTCATCTTTATTATAAGTACAGCCTCAACTAAGCGATTCTCTCGATATCGGCAATACTCGGGACTTTTCCCATTTACGCGATTGCGCATGCGCTAGAATTATCGGTTTCGGATGTTGTTTTCGGATGCCGTCGGATTTACCGATTTCGGGTGTGACTTGGAGGGGGTGGGGGTGGAGCGTTTTTAGTGGGGGTTTGACGATCGAAAGGTTCCAATGTACTTATCTTTGCTCCCTACTACTACTGAGACATTTCTTTGAAATTCTTTGACCCAAAACTGCCTACAAAAATCACATGCGATTCTTCAAAATATGGATTGGGTGCAACCCTTGAACAGCAGCATCACAATGGTTGGCAACCCATAGCATTCAAGTCACGATCATGCACGAATGCCGAACAACACTATAGTACACTGGAAAGAGAAACACTTGCAATAGTGTTTGGATGTACTACATTCCATGAATATTTGTATGGTCGAACATTTTCAGTTGACAGCGATCATAAATCATTAAAAAGCATTTTCAAATACAACATTAACAGTGCACCACCTCGGATACAAAGATTTTTGTTGCAGCTGCAGAAATACGATTTCACAGTTAGTTACGTTCCTGGAAAAGAATTAATAATTTCAGACACTCTTAGTCGTGCACCATCGAAAATTCAAGTTGCTGAGATTTGCGAACATGAAATAATCGCTCAAGTTGATTCTGTTATCTCAAGTCTACCAATTAGTGACAACAAATTAAAACTCATTCAAGAGGAAACATGCAACAATGCAAGAACTTTGTCGGACCATACTTAATGGTTGGCCATCTAATCGGTCATGTGTAACGAATGAACTCAAACCATATTTCAACCATCGCCATGAACTTAGTGTTGTCAATGGTATCATAATGAAAGGAACTCGTATTGTCATTCCTCTCTCACTCAGACCTGAAATGAAGCGCATTCTTCACATTGGACATCTTGGAATAGAGCGAACAAAAATCAATGCACGCACTGCACTCTTTTGGCCTCATCTTAATGAAGAAATAGAAGACATGATTAGTAGTTGTGACACATGCCAAATATTTCGAAATAAACAATGCAAAGAGACTTTGATTCAGCATGAGGTTCCTAGTGAGGCCTGGGTGAAGGTGGGTACTGATCTCTTTACTCTCTTTAATAAACTCTTTCTTGTCATCGTAGATTACACTAGCAAATATTTCGAAGTGGTTCAACTTCCTAATGGCAAAGCATCAACCGTCATCAATTTTACGAAAGGCATACACTCATTATTTTTTATAAGCATAAAGCTTATAAGCATACTTAAGCTCACATATTTAAAAAAATAAGCATATACTAAGCATATTTCCCAGCCTCGGAATTTTTTTCCCTCACTTCCATTTCTTCCCAAATCAAGTGTAAAAAATAGTATCACACAAAGGACGAGGTTAAGGGGGGATTCACACTAGAATAAAGCATGCTTAGTATAAAAATAAAGCATGCTTTGACTAAAGCAAGTTGCCGGTAACATCAAAGGGAGAGTTGTTAACAAAATTTAAAACGAAACGTTCATGTTGTTGTTTTTCTCACATGCGAATGAACTTTCACTTTCATAATACCCGCTCAAAATCCTCACTTTTAATACTCAAATATTTGTGCATAATTTTTATTCTATTGTTTCATGAACTTATAGCAGCTAAAGCAAAAATAAAGAGTGCCTCGAAGCACTCTTTATTTTTGCTTTATTTAAAGCATGTTTAAAGCAAGTAAACATAATTTGAAAGACATTTTAATAAAGCAAGAATGCGTTCACATTATTAAGCATGCTTTAAATCGTGCTTTAAATTTATAGCATGCTTTTAAAATTCTAGTGTGAACCCCCCCTAAGTGATAGGAAACAGCATTTTTGCATGAAATAATCTTTTGAACTAAACTATGTACAAATAAATGGAACAAAATGTTTAACTCAGTCCAGGAGCTAGCAAGACAGGTAAAACCTGAAAGTCATTCAAGCCATTAGCAAGTCAACTAAAGCAAAAAACAACAATGTTAATATGCTTTTAACACATTCGAGTTGAGCTACTCACAAGATTCGAATGTTAAAGAGACCATTGCAGTGTTCATATCAAACGCAATATGTATCAGACCATGAAATGAGTTTTGAAATTAAGCATACGTTAAGCATAATTTCAGGCTCAAATTGGGAAAATCTTAAGCATATTGAGCTTAAGCCCAATTTACCCGTATGCTTATAAAAAATAATGAGTGTATTTGCCCGTCATGGAATTCCAGCCGAAGTTGTTAGCGATAATGGGCCACAATACTCGTAATTCGAATTCAAACGTTTTGCAAGACAATGGGATTTCAAGCATACAACTTCCAGCCCTAAGTTCCCACAAAGCAACGGCCTGGTGGAAAGGACGATACAAACAATAAAACGAACATTTCGAAAATGCAAATATGATGGTTCTGATCCTCACCTCGCGCTATTGGTATTGCGTACCTCAGTCAATAGTGCTAACTCGTCTGCTGCTTACTCACTCATGAAACGGAACCTACGAACATTGATTCCAACTGTGAATTCAACAAAAAATCAATATGACAAACATGCTCGAGATTTACCAGCATTGAACATTGGTCAAACTGTAAGATTCCATCAAGGAAAGAATTGGGATCGTCTTGGCCAAGTTATGCAGACACATAAAACTCCACGGTCATATATACTTCGAACTGACAAGGATACAACGATCCGTCGTAACCGTCGTGATTTACTTCCATCGAAATCTGAGTTCAAATTGGTCAACGAGAATTATGACGACGAAGAATCAGTCACCATGCAAGAATGCCAACATGGTGAAGAAAACGAATACCCACATGGTGAAGAAAACGAATGCCAACGTGGTGAAGAAAACGAAGGTCAACTTGATGGAGAAAACGGAAAAGAAGAGAGAAGAAACAACGAAAAAATGGAATTCAAAGATACTGTGTCAATGACTGAACCATATAGAACTCGAAGTGGTCGACAAGTTAGAAAACCAGAGCGATTTCGAAAAGACTCTGATTGAACTGTGATTGAACTATAGATTATACTAGTCGTTAGCCCGTGGAAAAATCCACGGGTTCGCCCGTCCTTTTTATACCGCATTGCGTGCGTTTCGCTACTTGCGCAGCTAAGCTACCATTTTGCGTGACAGACAGACAGACAGACGATTACGGGCATTATAATATAGACTAGCCGGGAAACCCGGCGTCAAAACGCCGGGGTAAGCCAAAGTCAAGGTGTGACCCGAAGTTGAACACTCTGTGGAGCGCTTAATAAGAGCCGTAAACTGTGCCACACGGTCAGGTGGAGCGCTTTAGTACAGGTATACAGTATGTCGTAAATTAGGTGAAGCGCATACACCATTATAGTCTTGCGACTGTAACATATTTTTCAAAAAATATTCCCCGCAATGATAGCTGAAATAAAAACACAGTTTACAAACCGTTGTTATTCCATCATAGCAAAAACAATCAGTCAATATTATTTTATTTTGCGGAATAAGTTTTTGTGAAAGTTAAAAAATTTATCGTGACACTGGGCTAAGCGCTTAGTACAGTTAAACCGTGTTGCACAAGCGTATAGGAATAATACGCCTTTGGAAAAAACTTTCTCACAGACTCTGTTTAAAAAACACACAACAGGGCTGAGCGGTTAGTCCAGGTAAACATTGTTGCACATCCGTACAGGCAACAGGTGTGATTACCGAGAAAGTTTAAAAATTAATTCTCACATTGGGTTGACCCCTTAGTACAGGTAAACGACGTTGTACATGCACATAGGCGTAACAGCCTTTACCAAAAAAACAGTCTGTTGTTAACACTGGCCTATAGGCGTAATACCCTTTTTCAGAAAAACTTTATTGCAACTTCGGTTTAAATAAATAAAAACAAACGGAACAGCCTGTCGTTACCCGTCCAGCTAAAACAATCGCTCAGCCATGTTATTTGCAGAAAAAAAATTTAAGGAAAATAATAAAGATGTAGCTAGATACCTAGCTAACTGCATTTAGCATAATAATTATTGCTTAAGAATATTGTTGTAGCCAAACTGCATTTTTATAGGTACTCTCACTTTTAGATAGGAGCTAGCTAAATGGCTATACAGCCTCAACATAAAAATAAATGTTGGCAAGGATAAAAAGCTTTTATGCCATACAGAATAGGAATAAGTAAAGCCCTAGCTACGATGGCCCCTATGGCTCACTTCTCTTCTTTATAAAAACACTTCTCTTCTTAATAAAAACACTTCTCTTCTTCATAAAAACACTTCTCTTCTTAATAAAAACACTTCTCTTCTTTCCTCCGAAATTTTCTCTTCCGTTCGAAACACTTCTCTTCCAAAGTGTGAAACACTTCTCTTCCATAAACTCAAAAAATTCCCAGACCAAATTCTGGTCCGGAATATTGATTGAGCTGGATTTTAATAACTCAAGTTTTTGAATAAATGACAACCCTCGACCCCAGGCATTTTTGCCTTTTCGAAATATAATGGATCGTGTTGTTTTGTAAAAAAATGTTTAAAAAGATTTACTTCGTCATCCGTATATTTTTATATTATTCTAAACAAAAGAACTATTGTTTCTAATCTAAAATCCTAGCCTGATATTCTTATAAAGCACATTCATTATAATAAAGAAAAAGCATGTGATTTGCTTGTTTGACACTACCATGATTTTGAGGACTATGGGCAGCCATTTATTTTGCCATTTATTGTGTCTATTGATAAATCAAATTAATCACTCTGCTACTGATCTAAATTGATTCGTGATATTATTTTATTCATGCACATGCTTCGTGACCTGCTACAATAAGCTGTTCGTAAATTGAGCACGTGTTAGCCAAGTTGCGAAAAGTGAAAAAAATATACAGACCATGGGTGTAAAATTGCGGACCAGATTTTTAAATTTAGTTTTGAAGAGAAATTTTCTGGCCACATGCAGAGAAGTGTTAAGTGCAGAAGAGAAGTGTGAGAATACAGAAGAGAACTGTTTGGATCATAGAGGCCATCGTACCTAGCTTAGCTAGCTAGCCTTCAAAATCTTCGTTCCTAGCCAAAAATCTTAAAAATGGTGCGTTTAAGATCTGTACGTGACTAAGAAACGTGACAATATATTTATCTTAACATTTTAGAACATACAAAAAACAAATATCACACAAATAAAAAGCTTAAAGAGGCCTGCGGCTGTGAGATACGTAACTGCATCAGAGTCATTCTCCAGCTCAGATGATGAATACTCCTTTGCTATCCAGAAACGTGATCAGAAACCATTAATACCTATCACAATAGGCCAGATTATTGTGAAATTCTTGATCGACAGTGGCAGTACTGTAACCATAGTCAGTGAATCGCAACTGAAAGCCATACAACCACCACCTCAACTCAGACCATATACAAAGAAGGTGTTCTGCTATAATTCTCCTGAGCCATTAGATGTGAAAGGCTGTTTCGACATCACCCTCAAGTCCCGGCAATACTCCACCCGTAACACTGTCTTGGTGATGGAAACCCAAGACGTTCCTATCCTAAGCCGTGAAGCCGCGATCGCCCTAAACCTACTGAGAATCGGCCCGCCGAAAGAAGAACCCCACGAGAAAATCAATGCTATCGCCGACGCAAGTGGTGAACGTCAGACACGTCTGCAAGGCCTCACTGACAAATACTCTAGGTAGCACTGACGAAAACGAACCTGAACCATCCTTGCCAGAGAATTACCCTGCCGAGGTCGATAATACCGCTGACGAGTACGAGTACGATCCCGAGCCACCGACACAAGAGAACGAGAGTGAGGATGCCGAGGAATCCGATGCCACCATACCGTATGATGGCCCGGAAGAAGGGGGAGACGCGCTCAATACCGAAATCGCGGAACCACAAGCAGAGCAACCTCACCAGGCAGTCAAGAGCACACACCGGAAGAGAAGGCCTCCAGGATATCTGACTGACTACGTCCGTGGGGGAGAGATGTGGTATTCCGAAGAGACATATAGACATCCGACATGCTCACATAGACATCCGACATGCTCCGCCGTTGTTCGGTAGAATAGCGCGTACGCGTGCGACCTTGTTAGTTTAGAAAAGATGGCGTCTTACAGTACACACGCGTTTTGATTTTCCCAAGATTTCCATGCTAAATTAGGGATATTACAGCTACTTTCACTTTTAAGCCAGAGGTAGCTCAAGAGCTAGCTAGATAGCCACTATCCCAACATAAAAATAAATATTGATATACTAAACTGAACAAAAACTTTACAAGAATGGGAATAAATAAGGCTAGCTAGCTAGCTATAGCTTAAGCAGAATGCTGCCTCGAAATCTACGTTCCTAGCTAAAATCTTAAAATTAATTGGTTTGTTTAAGGTGTTTCCCCTAGAAAAAATGTCTAAATTTCAAGAATTGTCTTTTCCCTGTTTTCTGACAGCAAATTCATCTTAGAATACCGTAGCAAGTAGTGCTTATGACAAATTTAGTTTTTTATTGCGCATTCTGCCACTTTTTCCAACCAACCGCAAATATAACTGCATAGCAACGCCCATATAAACCATTTTCGCATTTTTAGACAGATTTCTTGCCCCTTCGTCGATGTTTAATTCCTTGCAATAGCTAGATGATACTTTAGGGCCTCCTAAGACAATATATGACAGTTCTGAATATTAAATGTGGTGTTCCACAAGCATTCAGAAAGCTGTCTTAACGACGCACCCTCCGAAGTGAACTCGTCAGAGTTTACTTAAGGTCTTAGGTATTTGGTGCTTTTCAGGTCGAAATATTGCTGGCGTACACCTTTTGTCGATCCACAAGTCAAGAATGTCCATAAAATAATCTTTAAACAAGTTTTTTGCCGTTTAAGTTCGGAATCCACGCGAAACAAGAATTCTCAAGATCGAAGCACCCACGCTTTACAATTTCTTCTGTGGATGCAAGCATTAGTACCACCTAGTGTTTAAACGAAACCGATTTTCAAATCAAAGTTTTGTCTTTCAGTTATTTTGTCGAGATATTGCCTGTTTCGCCCTGTTTTAGCTTTTCTGTCGTCCAAAAAATACAGCATCAGTTCTCTGGAAGACGAGTCAGCCTTGCGAAAATGCGCTTCGCTCAATCCATCATACACGTGACCCTTGAGGAACAAAAGCGGCTAAAAAGGCGCTTGAAATAACGCATGTTATTCAGTTATTTGGTTAGGCGTCGAGCAGCAGAATGTCATATTTTGCCTATACTTCTCCTAGCAACGGGTAACCATGGCAACCAACCAATTAAATTTTTGACTTAATTTTGTCGTACTGTCACATACTATGATATCCTCATCAAGTATCTTCAGAAAAGACAATCCTCTGCGATATAGTTTTTTCTAGGGGTACCACCTTAAAGCCGGTTTCCGGTGTTCATATATTTTGCACTATTTAGGCATAATATGAACAAAATTTTCCCGGTTTTCTCATTTTTGGGTTATTTTCATGGCTGTGATCAGGAAAAGTCGAGAAAGAAAAGAAAAATATATTTCATCGATCGGACTTGAACCCGTGCGTTCTACGGAACCACTGTTTCCGTTTTGGGCAATTGGTTAAGCCCTAGGGGCTTACACTATTGTACAAAGTTTTTTGGACAGGATGTGGGTACTCACTCCCAGGCGAATCCGGATTATCGAAGCGAACAGTTATTTAGGTTATGAAAGTAGTGTTAGTCATGGAACACTGATTTGCGCATTTTCCCAAATTGCAGCGCTTTTCTGCTTAAGGTGGTTCCCCTAGAAAAAATGTCTAAATTTCAAGAATTGTGTTTTACCTGTTTTCTGACAGCAAATTCATCTTAGAATACCGTATACATTGCTAGAAAACGTGACGACGTATTCATTTTAGCATGTGAAAACATACAAAAAATAAATAAATATAGGTACAACGCATTTAGAAGAGGAAAAAGTAAAGAAAAACAGACTTACCAGCTTCAAACCCACAGCTTTCAAAATGGCCGTATCTCTATTTCATATTCCTTCGTCCCGTAAAAATCGGGTTGTGCTGGGTTTTGCCTGGATTTTCCGAAAAAAGCTGCGCGCAACCATTTTAAAACACACAAAATACCGCTATTATTAAAGAGACTAGCCGGGAAACCCGGCGTCGAAACGCCGGGGTAAGCCAAACGTCAAGGTGTGATCCGGCGTTGAATACTCTGAGGAGCGCTTAATAAGAGCCGTAAACTGTGTCACACAATCAGGTGGAACGCTTTAGTACAGGTATACAGTGTGTCGTAAATCAAGTAAAGCACATTTTAGAACATACAAAAAAACAATATGAAAATAAAAAGCTTATAGAAGACAAAAAGGTGAAACAGACTTACAAACAGCACTGACCACCATTACTTTAAAAACTAAAATGGCCATCATGTTTCGGTCCTCATGTTTCTTCGTTGGCATGCCCAGGCCGCGAAGTCTTGGATTGGTTTTTCAATTATGTGTATTTGCGAGAGTTATATAATAATACCCTTTTGAAAAAAACTTTCTCACAGACTCTGTTTAAATTAAAACAGAAGAAAAAGTCCATTGCTAAAACAGGGTTGAGCGGTTAGTCCAGGTAAACAGAGTTGCACATCCGTACAGGTGTGATTCCAGAGAAAGTTCAAAAATTGTCAGTGGGCTAACCCCTTAGTACAGGTAAACCGTGTTGCACATGCGCATAGGTATAACAACCTTTTATAGAAAACAGTCTGTTGTTACACTGGGCTAACCGCTTAGTACAGTTAAACAGAGTTGAACAGGCGTAATCTTTTCCAAAAAAAACTTTCTCGCAACTTCGGTTTAAATGAAACCACAATAAAAAGTCCATTGCTAACACAGGGCTGAGCGGTTAGTTCAGGTAAACAGTGTTGCCCATCCGTACAGGCGTGATTCCCGAGAAAGTTTAAAAATTAGTACAGGTACACCACATCGCACATGCGCATTGGCGTAAAAGCCTATTCCAACAAAACAGTCTGCTGTTAATACTGGGATAAGCGCTTAGTACAGTTAAACAGAGCTGAACAGGCGTATTTGCGTAATACCCTTTTCCAAAAAATCTTCATTGCAACTTCGGTTTAAATAAACACACAGCCTGTTGTTTCCCGTCCAGCTAAAGCAATCGCTCAACCATTTTATTTGCAGAAAAAGATTTCAGGAAAATAATAAAAAATGTATTGAGCTAGCTACCTAGCTAATTGCATTTAGCATAAGAATTATTGCTTAAGAATATTGTTGTACCTTAAGGGAATTAATTTTCGCGGGAATTAAATTTCGCGGATTTGGCGGTTTTTGGTCAAAACCGCGAAATTTAATTCCCGCGAAAAATCCAAATGTGCCTCATCCGCGAAATTAAATTCCCGCGAAATTTCGAAAACACGTTCATTTTTATTTTAATTTTTTTAATTTTAGATACCGTAAAATTCAGTAAATAAACCGACCCTGATTCTGATTATGAGGATGACGTTGGGAATATATTTTCTATTTTAGAGGATGATATGGCGGATAGTTAAAGAAAAGATATATTAAGAGTAACTAAAATTCGTATTTCTTACTTTTAAAATTTTACGAAATTTGGATCCGCGAAATTAAATTCGCGCAAAATTTTTGGATACACTTTATCCGCGAAATTAAATTCCCGCGAAATTTCCAAATCATGTTGATCCGCGAAATTAAATTCCCTTTTTTCCGCGAAATTTCCTAAAAAAAAACCCCGCGAAATTAAGTTCCCGCGAAAATTAATTCCCTTAAGGTAGCCAAACTGCATTTTTATACTCTCACTTTTTGGCCAAAGATAGGAGCTAGCTAAATGGCTACAGCCTCAACATAAAAATAAATGTTGGCTAGGATAAAAGCTCTTATACCATACAGAATAGTAATAAGTAAGGCTCTCTAGTAGATGGCTAGCTAGGTAGCAAAATCTTCGTTCCTAGCCAAAAATTCTAAAAACTGGTGCGTTTAAGCTCTTTACGTGGCTAAAAAACGTAACAATATATTTATCTTAACATTAAAAACAAACAGAAAACAAATATAACAAAAATATAAAGCTCTCAGAAGATAAAAAGCCTACAAACCTGACTACACATGACCACTTTCAAAATCAAAATGGCCTTCATCAAAATGTGTCGTCTCTAAAACGGTTCCAGGCGTGCACGGCGTTAGGGTCGTCGCATGCCGGTTCTCTCACAAGCATCTCAGGATACAGGGCCTTTAGCGTGTTAATCCTTGTACCAAGCACTCTGCGTTGACAACGTATCATGTAGTGGGGATGTTTACCTTTCTTTCCACGTTCCTTAGGATCGTTCTTGTCAACAACCTGGAGTATCGTATCGTAGGGGTAGCGGTGCGGAACGTGTCTTTCTCGTAGTTCAACGATTTCTTCATCCCTCTCCTGGAGATCGTCCTCTATGGGTAAAAAAAGATGGGTAAAAATCTACGTTCCTTGCCGAAATCTTAAAAGTGGTGATTTAAGACTTGTACGTGGGTAAAAAAAACGTAAAAATATATACCTTGCCTTAACATGTGAAAACAGAAAGAAAACAAATACTACAAAATTAAAAAGCTTAGAGAAGATAAAAAGGGGATCTGCAAACTTGACACCGTCACTTCCAAACTGAAATGGCCTCCGTAGCATGTTGTTTATTTATCCGGTTCTGGCGCAATTCCGAAATTATTCCGAAATTAAGCGGCGTCTAGCCGAAAAACTGCGCGCAACCATTGTGAACAGACAGAATACGGCTATTATTATAGAGACTAGTCGGTCACCCGTGGAAATATCCATGGGGTCGCCCGTCCTTTATATATCGCATTTCGTGTTTCCGTAACAGGACGCGTCTTTCGCGGACACACAGACAAAAGACGGCTATTACTAGCCATAGTTACCACTAATGCTCCCCGAATTGCTAATAACGATTTAAAAAATACGAATTTAGAAACGGGATCGAAATTTAAAATGGAAAATGGTGGATGTTTCATGTAACTGCGTGATAACGGGTATGATAACAGAAATGCAGAACGGAATCGAATAGAGACTTGTGGATAAGCTTATTGCCCAGGGGAAAAATTATAAATAAGAAGCCCTGCGGCTTGAAGATTTCCGTCATTAGCCTGGAAGATTCTGAAATTTGAAGTATAGACTTTGAAAACGGAGAACAATGGGTAAACAAATCATAAGTATCCTAATTCTCAATTATTATTGTCACTAACCTAAAATACAAGTAATAAATAAAAATTAAGAAATAATTTTTTTACATATATATAGTATATATATATTCAAAAACATATTTCATATTCATCACAGATCTTTGCACTTGACATCGACCGACTTGTGACCAGCAACTTGGATTAAAAACTTTCTCGGTATCCACGGCCAAATGTGGATTGCATCTTTTGTGCGTATTTTCCAAGAAAGAAAACCGTGAAGCTGGTCACTTTAAAGTTGTCGATGTTCGTCTGTTCTTCTTCACGCCAACATTTTCTTGATTTATTTACGCCGGTGAGGTACATAAAACGAAAAATTGCATCAATTAATATTAATGACAGTTAAAGTTTGCGATGCTTTCCACGCGACCAAAGACCGAGACTTGGCCGAGATGCAACATGTGCATTTATACTATTCTCATGCGCATGCGCATAACCCGAAAAGTCGGGTTACATTGTAGTGCAGAATCCGAAAGAAACTTCGTTCCCGACTTATCGCAGAACGTCGGAAACGCGCTTATTTAACAAGACACTATTCTGATTTCAAGAAGCCTGTAACAACAATTATACTGTGGGTTAGCGTATAGTTATAACTGCAACGGCTAACTATCATTTTATTGGCTAATTATTAGTTGACCTTGACTGTTCAGTGCAAGCAACAATAAATTTTTGTCAAGGCTTTGACAAACTTTTCTGCAGAAGATATAAAAATCCTGTGACGAATATCTTTTTACCTGATAGCAATAGCCTCACAAAGGTTCCTTCGGAAGTTATTTTAGCCCATTTTCTCAAAAGAACAGGAGTCGAACAGGAGTCTTTATTGCAACTTCCTAAAATAATCACTCAGCAATTTATTTTGCAGAAAAAGTTTGCAATTTATTTTTCAGTTTAAATAAAAACACATCCGAAAGCTGAGGTAAGAAGTTGTAGCTAGCTAGCTAGCTAGCTACCTAATACTGCATTTAGCAAAGGTTATTTGAATTTTTTTTTGCAGCCACTGTATTTGGCTACTTTCACCTTTGGCCCAAGAGCTAGCTGGCTAACAGCAGCCACAACCCCATGTGAGTAGAATCAGACTGCCAATGATAGACAAAAATAATATGTTGGCTAGAATAAAAGCTCTTAAAAGAGGATGCTAGCTAGCTAGCAATCCGACTTTAGGATGCTAGTTGCCTGAAAATCTTCGTTCGTAGCCAAAATCTTAAAATTTGTCTGTTTAAAGCTTACTTCCCGAGAAAAATCAAATTGACCTAAATTGGCTCGTATTCATACGTGATTGACGAATATAAAGTTTTCATTTTCCTTATTATAGATACTTTATAAGTTTAGTAACTCGGTTCATCTTCAAAGATTAAATAACTTAACCTCCGACACTGACGACTACAGCGGTTGAAACTATCCGCCATTTACTGTTTTCATCTTATAACAATATAATTTCTTTTAGCTTTTGAGTGCTCTGACGTCACCAATATAGCAAGTGTAATTCACTCTCCCGCAATCAAACTTTACTAGTGAAATTTCATTCGAAGGGGTTAAATAAGTATGTTACACTCCAGTGTAAAAATAGCAGTAAACTTTTTGAACTATTGATACTAACATTTCGGTTGGGGACATCTTCATATAATGCAATACCGAGAATGTGTTGATTCAGCGAAAAAATAAAAGAAAAGCAACAGTGAAAACTATATATGGATTTACAATTTGAGGGGCCTGATTCAGGCGATATCTAGTAACCAAGTACTGACTTCGAGTCCAGTTGGGGAGCTGTGATGAGAGATTACTGATGCAAAATGAATTAGACTTCACGTAGGTGATGTTTCTGTGAGCACGTAGTGCAAGCAGCATGTGGAAAATGTAAGGCGAAATATGGTCCGACGCTCGAAGCGGAGTGTCAGCTTGCTTGTGTTTGAGTTAGCAAATCTGCGAATATTTTATTGATATTTACGGTGCTTTTGATCATGCGTCATACGCACTGCTAGATTAGCTTCCTGAATTTATGTTTGTATCTTGATCCTGTTGCTGTGTACAGTGTCGGAACGATGGTCTACTTGGCACGTTACTAAATCTTTCGTTGAACTAGACACTTGAGTCTCAGCCATTGGACACCATTTCTTAGTTCTTTCTAAACTGCCCACTTCGAAGAGTTAGCACGGTTTTTTCGTACTGGAAAGATGTAAAATCAATTTCGAAGGATTCTAATTGAAAATATATAATTTCGGATGGTTGGTCATAAGAAAATAGAATATACTCGACAACATATTTGCTTGCGTTCCAGCTTTGCTCACAACTTGCATCGGTTTGCATTAGCACGGCTCGGACAGTGTGTCTTTTTCAAATTTCTGTCTGGTGTGTCGCAAATACAGAAGCTTTTTCGAAGCATCAATTCGTTTTCGGCGATGGGAATAGGCTCTCAGGCAACTACTTAACAATCCTCATACCTGATGCAAGCACGACGATCGTTTCACTCGGATAGCAATATAATATTGTACACCATTAGTGCCAGCATATTAGAATAGGGATATAATAACATAATGTAAAGGCATTTCTACCATGCCACTTTACAATAGCTTCAGTTTTCATGTAACGGGCTAAAACCGTGGCGTGAAAAGATTACCACAATAATCTCGCGTTAATCCTTGATGCGATTCTAATTCTTGCAGTTTTTTGATCGGACTCAAGCAGTTGATTTGGTTTATTTGGAAAGATTTGAGTGAATTGAGAACCGACGCGTACTCTAACTTTGGGGTGCTACTGCGCATCATCTTACCTTCGTCGTACAAAAACTGTATTTCAATATATGACGTTACGAGTTCGATAAATGTGATAAAAAATAAAACAAAATTTTCTGGGAAACACATAACATTTCTCTCATACAGCATTTCATAATCTTGATAATCTAAAGCTAGGTTGGAAGTTGAAATGAGCTTTACAGATCTTTAATGCTTGGACCAGTTGTATCCTCTCTTTGATCAGTTTATTCCATATAGTTCGTGTGTGTTTTGCATCTCTCTTGTGGAAATTTATTAAAAAAGAACTCTTGTTTACTTTTTTGGTGTTAAGACAAGCTAGTATTCATTAAGCTTACTTATTCCTTATGTTTGTTGGAGTTTTAGTTATGCATGGTGTATCTATTTAATTCATTTGTATTTCGTTTGTTTGTGGTCTTATTTCTAACTATCAGGCTCTTTAGTCTTTTTACTACCATCATACATAAAAAGTGTTTAAATGTAGCCAATTGCTCAGTCTCGCTCTAACAAACTTCCTATAAGTATAATTACGTCATGCTAATATACAGTCTAGGTTGCACTAGGCTTTTTCTCTCCACTGTAGGAAATTTGATTCGGGAAAAAATAGACTTGCCTGAGTATTTTTTTAACTGGAACTGAACGTAACGCTGGGCTGTTTCGCTGATTTCTTTTTAAAACGAAGCGATAAAGATTTTTTTTGGAAAAGTATTACCCTATGCTTCATGTAATTGAAAGGGTTTTACCCTTTAATTGCTTAGTCTGGGTGTTCAACGTAGGGGCTTATTTTCTTCGCTGTTTAATTAATCCTCGTTGTGATAAAAGTTTTTTGTGATAAAATAGCGTTATAGGCCTATTACTCATGTCTGTTGACCTCGGTTTTAACCTGTCATCAAACTTGTTTAACCATAGGTTGTTATGTTTCACAGCGCCTGTTTTGTTCATTAAATTTATATTAAATTGAAGTGCGGATAAGTTTTTGTTGTGAGAATAAGGCAATTACGCCTATAAAGTAAGCCAGCCAGGGTTGTGGACACCGTTTATACAATGTATCTATAGCTGCTCGTCGTGTAGTCACTATTAATTTAGATTACTGTTACTTACAAATTAATTCCACAAAATTAAAAAATAATATTACTAATTGGTTTTTGCATATGGTACCGCGTGGTACATCAGCGGTGGTTGTTAAACCTGTGTCGCTTTTATTTTTGCTAAGTTGTTTTAGTTAATGTTTATTTTCCAAATACATTAAACCGAAACACTATAATGTTGCTGTGCGCTTTAACTCCGATTCACAACATATTATTTTGCATACCTTGTTTACTGAAGCGCTCACACTAAATCTGTGACACTTCCTTTTGCCGTTTTTTATGTGCTTAACTTGCCTTCACCGCTAGGTCGACAAGTTTTCACAAGCATTACTGTATACTGTTACTTAAAGCCGCTCCACCTGACCGTGTTGCACAGTTTTTTGACAATAGGTCGGTTCTTATTAAGCGCTTTAACGGCGTTCAACAACAGTGATAGTGGCTTACCGGCATTTCGGACGGCGGTCTCCCGGTAGTCTCTATTATTGCGCGCCCCGCCGAAGGGGCCGCAATTTAGTGACCGCGGAGCAAATTGTATTGTTCTGTTGTTGTGTTTATTAATTGTGCATTTACCCTTTTTATGTATTCAGACTTGTTTAGAGTATATTCAATTCGAAATTTACCAAAGTTGAGATTATTTCATACACATATTGGATTTGCTTTTCAAACAAACATGACCCAATAGTTATACGCCGCAAATCCAAAAAGGATAAATAATAGTACAAATTTATTTCTCAATATATATCGCATTCAGACAATAATAAATCATTTTATTGGATTCACAGGTTTGCAAATTCATTATGACTATACTGCTTAAATGTTACTTGTTTAACCATATAGATATCCGATACAGACCAAGTCCATTAAGAACATAAATTGTAATATGATGTATACAACTTACTTTATTATATAACTAGTATCCGTATGTGCCTCCCATGGCACATTGATTGTCATTCTCTTTTTAATAATTTCTTTCCGCTTCAAAATCGTAACTAGGACAGGCGCAATAAATTGCACAACCTTCGATAGATATTAACATTCAAAGTTTCCTGGATAAATTGTTCATCTCTGTTTTCTTCTCATTTTTAAAATGTACTCGTATAATCTCTCTCTTATCAGCTCAGTGTATCTTGTGTACATCAACGATGCCACCATGTCCAGCATGTTCGAACATCTTCAACGAGAGAGTAATCTTTAACCTAACACAGGATTTTTAATATTTAGAGTAAAATTTAATTGTTGAATTATGCTAAATAATCCCATTTAAATTAGAAACTTGTATTCATAAGTGCTGTCTTATATGTCGAAGTCTGTTCACAGTTTCATACATATACAATTCTTTTTATTCTAGAATTTCAGAATTTTTATTAGTAAGCTCCTAAGTTATTTAAAAATATCCAGTTAAAGTTTTTAGTAATTACAGTACCTAATAATCTTATATTAAGCCTCTTTAATGTAAAAAAATTCATTTTCATTTAATTTTTCATTTTATTATAAAACCAACTTGTATTATATCGTTGTAGTGATCTATTAATAATTTGAAATTTACGAATACTTATTGGCTATTGTTTCCCTTGTTCTCCTGTTTTCAAAAGGTCAGATGGTATACTTCAAATTTTGAAATTTTGCCTGGCTAATGACGGAATTTCAAATCTTCGCTAAGGCGCTTCTTATTTATAATTCACCTGGCTAGCTTAATCGAACGAGTCTACTTATCGATGTCGCTTCCTGCTTTCTGTTATTCATACCCGTTATCACGCAGTGTCACATGATAACTCTCAAACCCATTTTCCATTTTTAATTTCGATCCACGTTCTAAATTTCGCTACTTTTTTAATATCACCTCGTTTATTTTAGCAATTACGGGGCGCAGATTAGTTGGTTGTAAGTTAAAGTGAGACTAGTAATAGCCGTCGTCTGATCTTGTGTGTCGCAGCGAAAGGAATCCTGATGACCGTTCACACTGTGTTCGCAGGTAACAACGACATATTTTTGTATTAAATCCGATGAGCCGAATTAGCTGATCCCGATATACTTGCTCGTTTTGTGCACAAAAGCTCTCACGCTCGGGCTCGTATGGAAAATTTTCTGAAAATATAATATAATACTTAATATAATATTAATTTAATTCGACATTTAATTCAAATTATCACGATAGCTGTATCGATTCATATAAAAAACCATTACATTGATCGTAAATTTCTTTTCAAGCCAATCTTTCAGACATGAGAGAGCCGAACACAATATATTTTCGCGGCGGTATCATTAGACTCGTTGAAAAGACGATATTTATTGAATGAATGGGAGCCATATAGTGATAGATTATGGTTAGGTGTGTTAGTGAGTCTTTGATAAGAAAAAAGAATGTGATATGTGTATAGGAACCTGTCTTATTGATATTCTTTTTGAATTGGATGGATGCGTTCTCTATCTATTTTCTGTGATTATTCAATTATTTCTCGCTTCTATTCTCTGTTTTTATATTTAAATGATAGGAGTGCTTAAATATATATGTTATGCTCTCTCTCTAGACAACCGCAATAGCCAGTGGATGTGCTATAATAAAACGCCCACACTCCAGCTTTTATATGAGAATGTTTTCTGCTAAGGATTAGAAGACATGATTATTTGTCTACTTCTTGCTAGACTGCTAGAATCTCGCGGCGGCCGGGTGCATGCTAAAATTATCTCTTATTCTGTTATATTGGGTAATCCTATGTAAGTAGGGCTCTTATTTATTATACTATACCAAACATATTATAATTTAGTTGAGTGCTTAAGTGTAGCCATCTTTCTCTAGGTCCTTCCTTATCATATTGGAGCTCTAATGATAATGTTGAGTGAAATAAGTTAATAAAAAAATATTTATCTCGACCTGGTGTTCTTTGGCATTCACTTTACACATATGAGGAGATATAAAGTCTTGTCGATGTGAGCGACAACTCTCAATTTTCGCGGGGTGGTTTTTTTAGGAAATTCCGCGGAAAAAAAAGTGGTGAATTTTATAGTTTCGCGCGGCGCGAAGAGGTGGGACAATCACCATAGACTATTATGTACTAATTTTATCGCGTATGTGGATTTTGAATTTCAGCCGAGGATAGGCAGATGCATTATCCATAAAAATTCTTTTGGCGAGGACGGATTGTGATAGATCTTCGCGACGAATCACAAATTTCACAGCTCATTTTAATGGTCTTATAGAATTACGCAATCCTATATCAAGATTACTTCTCTTATACAGTTTTCAATCTGTGTCTATCTGATCTATCTCTTGCTAAGAGGGACTAATAATCATCAGTGTTATAGAGGTTTAGGAATATGTCAACGATCAATTCTATATAATACTAAGTGACATATGCCAGTGTCGAGTACCGAGTATAATATTTATAATATAGTAAAATATTACTAAAATAATAATATAAATAATAAGAGCTTGTCTTTAATAACATTTAATACATACCAATTTACATAGAAAATCACACATCGAAGGGTGGTCTTTATGAAAATATCCGTCTGAGGGTGTGTGAGTGTAACTCGGCGTGTAGGATGGTAATGGGCACAGATGTATGTAATTGGTGTGTGGGGGGTGTGGAGCTTTTGGTGTTCCTATTTGACCGATAACAACGCAGCGCCAAATCTCCCGTATCTTCTCGAGATATGATGAATCTTCTTACACAACGCACGCGAAAATATTTGTAAACTATATCACTCATACATGTGACATTCTAGCAAACAGTGCAGTCTTAAGAGTACATAATTCTTTCGTGATTTGTGACTCATTCAGTTGCTATCTCTTAGTTAGGATTTAGACTAGTTCAAGGTAGAGCATTTTTTCTTCAGATAATTCTTTCACTGTAAGAAATTCATTTCTGTAATCAGAATAAAATTGAGATTAGAGCTCTGAAATCTTTGCTATTTATGCTTTGCAGAACTCTGTGTGCGAGATATACGAGAGACATAGATGGCTAAGATTATTTATGTAACCGTAATATGCTTTCTTGGCGACAATGAATGAATTGTTCCTGTATTGCTTAGAGAGGAAGAGATTTCGGAGATATTTACGCAAATACGGCCTCGATTATATATGGAATGTTAACTTAAGCTCTGTATCCCAGTAATGTCGCGCTAGTAACTGTGTTGTTGTGCAGAGTTATTTAGAAGTTTATCTTATGTGGTAACATGTTCTCAATGGGCGCATGGCGCCTTAGATCGGATTCGTTCGATAAGGAGGGTTCGATGTACCGGTGTATATTAATATATATATGGAGATACTATTCTTCTATCGCTTGCTCGAGGAGTACCTCACGCCTTGTGTAATTCACTCGATAATATGAAAATTGTTACCGCGTAGATAAACCACAAATTATACTTCTAGCCACTCCACATTACCAGTACCCAAACACATTTAAAGTCTCGTTCATGATCGGACAAAAATTTAGGATGGCGGCCGAACAAGACTCGTATTTTACCTCGCAACACTTATAACTCCACCGCTCAGCCGCGCATTGTATGTTACGCAATATTAGGTCAATTTATGTTCATGTTAGTTTAGTGGTATATTCTTATCAGTGTCAGCCGCGACACGTATGCGAGAAAGTGATTATCTTATATGTGCGCATTAAGAGAATTTTAGTCTGCTATGTGCATTTCAATCGACTTAATGTATGATAATATTTATGATACTAAAAACAACTGTGTGCGGCCTCCTGTTGTTTCCAAATACGCATGTTAATTCAATGTATAAAGCTAGGTCTGTATAAATTCCAGTGATACACCTATTGATGCGCTGGTAGACATTAGCACTGGATTTTTCAGTGTCAGTATGGGGGTTAGTGACGAGCACAGGACTTGGTGAGTTCTGTTATTTATGAACTTTTGGCAATCTCATCGCCCAGTAATCGTGAGATTATTGGTTGTAGTCTACTGATCCATCTCAGCCTTGGATCATCTAATACCGTAACTGTGTGCAACCACTGTATTAACAAGTCTTAGTCGTTTTTCATACTGCTGTTTTAATTTTATACAGAAGTCGTAAGTTGAGAAAGTTTTTCAAAAAGGGTATTATTATATAACTCTTCGCAATACACAACTATTGGCAAAAACCATCAGACTCGCGGCCTGGCTCCATACGCCCCCAAAGAAACATGAGGGACCGAACATGATGTGGATTTTAGTTTAAAGTAACGGTGCGTCAGTGCCTCTGTCAATTTGTAAGTTCTGTTTTCACCTTTTTGTTTCTTCTATTTAAGCTTTTTATAGTTTTCATATTGGTTTTTTTGTCATGTTCTACTATGTGCTTTACTTGATACGACACCTAGTTATACCTGTATAAAGCGTTCCACCTGATTGTGCTGACGTTCTTACGGCTCTTATTAAGCGCTCTCAGGAGTATTCAGACGCCGGATCACACCTCTGACTTTTGCTTACCCGGCGTTTCGTGAGCGGGTTTTCCCGCAGCTCAGTCTCTTTAATCAATTAGCTGGTTGATTATTGTCGTTGATTTATCAAAATCTCTCGCGCTCGCAGCTTTTCAAATCAGGAAAACCCAGCCAACCGTTTTTTACCGGGCACGAAGAATATGAAATCAAGGATACGCGGCCATTTGAAGCTGTGTGTTGAGTTGGTAATGTTTCTTTCTTTTCCTCTTCTAAATGCGTCTGCATACCTATATTTATTTATTTTTTGTGATGTTTCACATGCATAAAATGAATACGTCGTCACGTTTTGGCTAGGCAATGTTCGGTATTTCTAAGATGAATTGCTGTTCAGAAAACAGGTTAAAACCATTCTTGTGAATTTAGCACATTTTCTTCTAGGGGAACCACTCTAAGCAAAAAGCGTTGCCAATTTGGGAAAATTGCGCAAATCAGATGTTCATGACTTAACACTACTTTCATAACATAATGAACTGTTTCGCGCTCTCGCTACAATGCCGGAATCATCGCCTGGGTAGTTGAACCAGTACCCACATTCTGTCCAAAAATTTGTACAATACTTGTAAGCCCCTCATAGGGCCGGTTACACACTCTCGCGGGACAACAGTGGTTCCGTAGAAGCCGGGATTCATAGATTCCGATCGATGAAATTATTTTTTCGTTTTCTTCTCGACTTTTCCTGATCCGCGTACTGAAATAATCCACAAATGAGAACGGGGAAAAAATTTGTTCATATTATTGCCTAATTGTGCCAAAATATTGAACACCGGAACCGGCTTCTAGTGGTCAAGCCCCTTAGAAAAAAACTCTTATATCCGCAGACGTATTGTATCTTTTACTGAGCTATTATTGATGAGGGATATGCATAGTATGTGCAAGTCGACAAAATAAGTTCAAAAATTTTTAATTGATTGGTTGCCATGGTTTACCGTTGTTAGGAGACAGTATAGGCAAACATTTATGCACATTCTTGCCTGCTCGACGCTCTAACCCAAACAATAACTGACACATAACATTGCTGTTATTTTCAAGCGCCTTTTTAGCGCTTTTGTTCCCTCAAAGGCGTCACGTTTATGATGGACTCGCGAAACGCGCATTTTCGCAATTGCTGAACTCGTAGCCAAGCTCTCCAGAGTAAGCTGATGCTGTCAATCTTTTCGTGACTGCAGATCAAAGCCTCAAATCAGAGCTGCGCAACAGGACAATCTCGACAAAATACTCGCAAAGACAAAACTTTGATTTGAACACATCGGTTTCGATTTTTTCAAACACCTCAGTACGGTCAACTATGCTTGGGATCCACTCAGAAACGGAAGAAATTGATTACAGAGCGTGGGTGCTTCGATCGTTGAGAATTCCTTGTTTCGGCGTGTGATTCGCGAACGTTAAAACGCAAGAACACTTGTTAAAGATTATTTTTCCGACACTTCCCTTGACTGTGGGTGCAGACATAAGGCTGTCGCCAGAGGTCACATCATTCTCAGACCTTGAAAGACCAAATAATACTTAAGACCTTTAGTAACTTAACCGAGTTCACTTCGTGAGGAGTGCGTGCGGTTGAAGACGAGCTTTCTCGACTGCATATAGATAGAGACCACATTTGAATATTCAGAACCTGCTCTATATTGTCTTCTAGGAGGCACCTAAAGTATAGATACTAGCTAGCATTAGCAAGGATATTAAGAACACGTCGACCGATAAGGGGCAACGACCAAATACTGCATCTAAAAATGCCGAAAAATGTTCTATAGGGCGTTTGCTATGCAGTATATATCTTGCGGCTTGGATTGAAAAAGTGGACAGAACTGCGCAATTAACGAACTAAATTGTCATAAGAATACTTGTCTTACGGTTTCTAAGATTGGAAGGCTGTCAGAAAACAGGGGAAAAGACATATTTTCTTGAAATTTAGACATTTTTTCTGGGGAAACCTTAAACACACCAATTAATTTTAAGATTTCTTAGCTCAGGACGTAGATTCGAGGCAGCAATTCTGTTAACATTATAGCTAGCTAGCTAGCCTTATTTATTCTCTCTCTTGTAAAGTATTTGCTTTCATTTAGTATATCATATTATCCTTTGTTGGTCAGATGTGGCCCATCTAGCTAGCTCGTTGAGGCTACCTCTTGGGCTCTCAGGTTTGAAAGGTAGCCTGTAATTTCCCTGATTTTAGATGAATCTTGGAGGCGAAACTACAAAAATGTCCGGTGTATGACTTGTACTGTAAGACGCCATCTTTCCTAAATTACTAATCGAAGGTTCGCACGCGTACGCGCATATTGTTACCCGCAACAACGCAGAGCATGTCGGCCTTGCTTATGTGGCATAGCGGACTGTCTATATGTCTCTCGAAATACATCTTCTCCCAACGGACGTAGTCTCAGTCAGATTCTGGAGGCTCTTTCCGGCTGTGTGCCTTCTCCTTTGACATTTTGCCTATGGGTTGAGGGTATCTCTGCTTGTTGGTTCGCAGATTTCGGTATTGAGCGCGGTGTGTCCCCCTTCTTTCCGGGCATCATACGGCTATGGTGCATCGGATTTCCTGCGGCATCCACTTCTCGTTCTCTTTGTCGGTGCTCCGGATCGTACTCAGTACTACGTTCTAGCGGTATTATCACCATACGCAGACATGGTAATTTCTCTGGCAGGATGGTTAGGTTCGGGTTTTCGTCAGTGCATAGCCTAGACACGTATTTGTCCAGTTTGTATGGCCTTTTGGATGCGTGTCTGACGGTTCACAACTTGCGTCCGGCCGGAATTAGCACTTGATTTTTCTTGGTTCTTCTTTTCGGCGGGCCGATTTCAGATAGGTTTAGGGCCGATCCGCGCGGCCCCTTGCAACGGCCCTGCCTCGCGATAGGCACGTCCTTTGGGTTTCTCACCAAGCAGTGTTACGGGTGGAAGTATTCCGGAGACTATGAGGGTGATGTTCGAAAACAGGCCTCTTAACATCTAATGGTCCAGACGAGATTCTATAGCAGCCACTTCTTCTGTAATTGGTCTGAGTTTGAAGGTGCGTGGTTGTACTGGCTTTTCAGTTTGCGATTCAACTGACTTATTGGTACAGGTACTCTACACTGTCGATCAAGAAATATATAATCTGGTCTATTGTGATAGTTATTAATGTGTCTGATTCACGTTTCTGGAGATAGACAAAGGAGTATTTCATCATCTAAGCTGGAGACCATGACTCTGATTGCGACGTCATTCCAGCGCAAGGTCTTTAAAGCTTTTTTTGTGGATATTTGTTTTTTGTATGTTACTAAATGTTAAGTTAAATATATGTTGTCACGTTTTTAGTCAGTACAGATTCTTAAACGCACCAATTTTTGAGTTTTGGCGCTAGGACACGCGCTCTCTCTCGCAGGCTAGCTAGCTAGGGGGTACCGATGGCCTCCTATTGATCCAAACCGTTCTCTCTCTGTCTCTCTCCATTCTACTTTCACTTAACGACTTCTCTGCATCTCCCACAGCACCTACAGACTGAAACGAATTGCCAGACAAAATTTTTCCGTTCTCAAAATAAATTTAAAAACTGGTCCGGCAATTTTACACCCTTACTTCGCTAGTCGTGGTATATTCTCTTTTCACATTTTTCGCAGACTTGGCTACATCACGATCCGTGACTCAATTTACCGAAAGCTCTTATGTACGCAGGTCACGAAGAGCATTGGTGGCCATACTGAATAAAACTAATATCCGAAATCAATTTAGACTCTAGTTAGCATGATTGATTAAGATTGATTTATCCAATAGACACCAATAAATGGCAAAAATAAAATGGCCTGCCCAAGGTCCTCAACCAATTCATCGGTCGCAGTTGTCAACAAGCAAAGTCCCACAATCGCGTGTTTTCTTTATCTACTAATGATATGTTGCTTCCTATAAGAATATCAGCGCAGGATTTAATTAGAAACAATAGTTCTTCTTGTTTAGAATAATATACAAGAATATAAGGAATAGAAGTAAATCATTCTTTAAACATTTTTTCTACAAATACAACACGATCCCATTTATTTCGCGAAAAGCAAAAAATGCCCTGGGGTCCGTGAGGAATAGATCAGTGTTAGTAGTCAAAACGATTAGTTATTAAAATCGCCAAGTTTCTCTCAATACAACTGATTCCGCGACCAGAATTTGGTCTGGGAATTTTTTTGAGTCTTATGGAAGAGAAGTGTATTTCACACTTTTGGAAAGAGAAGTGTTGTCGAACGGAACGAGAAAATTTCGGAGGGAAAGAAGAGAAGTGTTTTTCATTAAGAAGAGAAAGTGTGTTATAGAACGAACGATCTCTCTCCTCTACTAGAGCGCACTGACAGCAGAAGCTCTAGATTTTTAATAAAGAAGAGAAGTGAGCCCTGTACTTAGGGCCGATTCCGGTAGCTAGGGCGTTTACTCTATTCCTATTCTGCTTATGGCGCTTATTAAAAGCGTTTATTCCTTGCCACATTTATGTTATGTTAGCTGCTTATAGCCATTTAGCTAGCTCCTATCTAAAAGTGAGAGTACCATATAAAAATTGCGTTTGGCTACAACAATATTCTTAAAGACCACTCATATATTATCTCAAACTGCAGTTAGCTAGGTATCTAGCTACATTCTTTATTTATCTTCCTTAAATTTTTTTTCTGCAATATCAACATGGGACTGAAGCGATTCGTTTAGCTGGACGGGTTTTAACGGACAGGGCTGTTCCGGTTTGTTTTTATTTTAATATTCAAACCGACGATGTTGCAATAAAGTTTTTCTAAACAGGGCTTATCTACGCCATAGTAGGCAGTGTTTAAACAACGACTGTTTTTTTCTGATTTTGTGTATTCTGTAGGCTGAATCTATTTAAATAAGACTATTTGGTAGAAGCAGTTAGCTAACAAACGATCGTAAATTCTACCCACATTAATTACCTCTTTAAGCCCGGTGCAACAGAACCAATCATTACAGAAAGATCGAAAGATGCTTTACTATTGTGCAGACTTTAAG